>PVJS01005306.1:0-64760 GCA_004027185.1 Glis glis | reverse complement strand
TCTCCTGAGATCGTCAGCCGCCGGCTCCGCTTTTCTCCGAAGAAGCTTTCTGATCTTCACGTCTTGGACTGGGACTGAATTAGTGGTTGCTCCAATCCTAAGACTCCAGCTCTTAGACCGTTCGACCAGCTACTGGTTCCTCTGACCCTCCACGTGCAGTCAGAACCTGGGACTACATTGCTGCAAACTGTAAGCCATCCGATAAATCCCTTTTTTAAAAATATACTCATTCTGTGTATTCTGTTAATCTAGAGAACCCTGTCTAATACAAAGACAATTTTTCATTTTTATTAAATTGAGTCAATTTCAGAAGAAGCAAGGTATTTTGGCTTCTACATATTTATTTGCTAAGATAAATATATAAACGTTGACTACAGCATTAAAACATCGCCACCATCCGACTGTGGATCTTAGGAGACATTCCTTTCTCAGGTCTGAACGGTTGTTGTCAATCCTGGGCAGCACCAGAATCATCAAGGAAATATTTTTGCATTAGAGATGCCTGAATCCCAGTCTTAAGAAATTCGAATTCCATGAATCTTCAGAGATGCTCCAGGGTCTGCAATGGATTAAAAGCTCATATTGATTCTGCTACTTCTCAGGGCTGAAAAAAATTATCCTAGAACATTTTTTGTTGTCTTAAGTTCAGAGATGGAGGAACAATATCTGATGTGAAAGGCTCCTACCTAGTGCTCGATTTTTTTTTCTTTTTGAGAGTGAGCAAATTTTAGATTTTACAGGAAATGGAGGGGAATAGGAATTAATTGCTTTCATGGGGGAGTTCCCTGTTCGCCCTTTATGTAGATTTTTATCTCTCTGTTCACCAAATTGTTAGGGTAATATCTTTTTTATTTTTTTTTTGGTGGTACTGGGGATGGACCCCAGGGGCCTTCTACATCTGGGCTACTCCCCCAGCCCTATTTTATTTTTTATTTGGAAATAGTGTCTCTCTATGTTGCTAAGAGCCTCACTAAGTTGCTGAGGCTGACTTCAAACCTGCAATCCTCCTGTCTCAGCCTCCCAAGTACTGGAATTACAGGCGTGTGTCACCATGCCCAGCTAGAGTGATGCCTTGATGTTATTAGGTGAATAGATGACTTGTGATACCTGTGAGGGAAACAGGTGTGATGTTCACCAAGCTTCTTTTGTTTCTTGGTGCATGAGTACGTTATATTTCCCAGCATTCCTTTGTCATTAGGTCAGTGGGTTGACCAGGGGAACATGGGCTACAGTAAAGCCTACCATTCCCAGGTTGGCCATAGAACACTCTGCAAGAGCCATGGCTATCACTGCCTGTCAATCAGCTGAAATCAAAGAATCCAGAAAGCCCAGGTGATGGCTCAGCACCAGACTGATCTTTCAGTCTAGATCCTGAGTCACTGTTTGGAAAGGAACCATGTCCCACCTTAGACCATGACATGCATGAAAAACAACTTTTCTGTGTTGAGCCACTGAGATTTGGGGTTATCTGTCATAGTAGCTCACATTAATCACCCCAACAGACACAGGCTCCTCTTGGATTGTGTTTTCAACAACCTTCTTTCACCTCCTCATATGCCTAATAAGATATGAACAAAAAAGCAAGATATGAGCCCAGAGGAGTCATGAATTACTCAATGATTTCAATGTCAAGGCTTAGGATTCTTTGCAGTTTTTTTTTTTTTTTTTTTTTGGAGGAAGGTATTGAAGATTGAACCGAGGGACAATCTTCAGGGACAATCTTCAACCCTTTTTGTTTTGAAACAGTGTCTTACTAGGTTGCCGAGAGTCTCAGTAAGTTGCTGAGGCTGGTCTCGAACTTGTGATCCTTCTATCTCAGCCTTCCAAGTACTGGGATTATAGGCATTTGCCACCACCAGGCTTCTTTGAAGTAGATCTTGCATTTAGATTGGAATTGACTGAAGAATGTAGTGAGTATTTAGCAAGATCGGAAGAGAACAGAAAGCTTGGAGTGGCTATAGTTAGAAGTGTTTGCAATTGTCTGTAGGTCCAGAAGGTGTCAGAAGATAACTTCAACACAGAAGAGAGCAAGTTATTGCAAATATTTATTGAGGACCAGAGTTGGAGATAGGCCTGGAGGGGTCTCCTGATACACAAAGGCAAATAAAACACCTCTGATTTTCACACAATTGTGCAGTTAATTGTGCAGTTAAGCCAGTAAATGCCTAATAGAAGAACAAAACCAACAACAAGATACAGTGAACAAACAGAAGGGAAAGAAAAAATCTAAATGACATTACAAGGTGGGTTGTGAGGTCTGGAAAAAACTATGGAGAAAGTGACATTTAAGCAGGTCTTTGAAAGATGTGTAGGACTTTGGGGAAAGGGGAAACACAGGACAGAGACTTTCAACACACATTCCCCAAAGGGAGTCACTTGGGACAAGCTTAAGGATAAATGAATATGGCAAGCATTTGAGGAGGGGAAGCTAGCTTTGGAAGATGAAAGGAGAAGCTAGGCCCACAGTTTGTTGCCTCCTCCTCCACCTTCTTTTTCTTTAGCCCAAGCACAGATCATTAGAAACTCTTTAATTCCTGGCAGAAACACAGTTTCAAGCCCTTTGGTGTGGTCATGGAGTCTCTAGAAATCCTCAGCAGCAATAGACCTGCTGTGAATTCAGAGTAGACAGGTCAGTTTTATTTGTTTTATTTTGTTTTTTGGTGCTGGGGCTGGAACCCAGGGGCATTCAACCTCTGAGCTACACTCCAGCCCTTTTTATTTTTTATTTTGGAACAGGGTCTCGCTATGTTGCTGGATGGTGTTTTAATAAAGCTGGAGATGAAAAGGCAGGCTGCAAAACAGCCCGAGTCCTTCCCAGATTTGTCTGTGCCTGAAAAACAATGAAAAGCCCTCTCAAATATGGAAGGTAAAACGACCTCAGGGTTAAGTCCGGAGTGGTTGAGCTACATCTTCTTCCAGAGAACGTTGTCTCTTGGTACAAAGGAGCATATTTGGGAAGGTTTTCTTTTAGGATTGATGATGTTTAATATAAAATCTATTGGGGTGATTGATAGTGCAGTCCCCCAAATAGCTCTGGCTCTCGATCCCCTGGGCACGTGGCAGGGTTGTACATCTGTGCTTCCTCTAGGGTCTGGTGTGGCCAGAAGACTTGCTTTGGTCAATGGCATGCGTGCAGAAGTGAGGAGTATTGCTTTTGGTGAGGAACTTTAAGCTAGTGTGTGTCTGTCAGGCTTAATTCTCCTGCTGCGGTGGTCAGAGAAGACTATGCCGAGATGGAATCTCTGCTAGCTGGGATAAACACAGCCCCCTGCTAACCCATGTTGGAATGAAAAATAAACTGTCCTCGTGTCAAGTCGCTGAGATCTGGGGCTTCTGTCTGCTTGCAGCTTCCCCTTGTTCGCAGCCACTGATAAATCTATATTGCCAGTTACAGAGATATGTGATTGACAGAGAGTGGTTTCCATAGGAAACCAGTTACAATACTGTCCAAAGACAATTGGAGCTTGTTTGAAGAGGGAGAGTATTAAATGGAGTTGTATCTTTATTGATAAGACTTGATGAGAGTTTGGAGAAGAGCGGAAAGAGTGTCTGGTGAGGGAGTAGCAAAACCCAGCGAGTGTGGCCCCTCGCAGCGGGTCAAGTTTCCAGGAGAAGAGAGTGGTCAACTCCATCAAATGCTGCTAAGGGATCTAACAGATCAAGTAAGGTGGAAAGTGTCCATGGGACTTAGCGGCAGGGAAGTCACTGGGGGCCTGGGTCAGAGCAGGTGTTGGTGGAGTGGTGTTGGGAAAAGGCAAACCCTAATTGGAGGGCGTTTGAGAAGAGGAAACAGGAATCAGAGGGAGAGAATGTAGACACCTTTTGGATTTTAGAGGAATTCATTGTAAAGAAGAACGGAGAAGTGGAATGGTAGCTAGAGGGGGGAATAGGATCGTGAGAGGTTTGTTTTTTAAAGAGGTGATAGGATTTTTTAAAATACTGACAATGATTCAGTAGAGAGGGGACATTTTGATGTTGCAGAAGAAAGGGGAGATTCTGCAACCCCAAAACATAATGGTTAAAAGAACCAGTGTTGATGATCACATGTATTCTGAGGGCCAGAATCCTGGGCTCTGTTGCTGAGGGCCTGGGACTCAGGGTCTCCCATAAGCCTTTGATCATGGTGTCAGCGAGGGGTGTGGCCAGTCAATGCTGGACTGGATGAGGACTTCCACGTCATTCCCCTGCAGTTGGCAGGCCTCAGGTCCTTGCTGGCCTTTGGCCAGAGACATCAGTTCCTTGCCCGTGGACCTCTCCATCCAGCAGCTCCCCGGAATGGCAGCTGGCTACCTTAGATCAGGAGCTGAGAGCAAGGGAGAGGAGAGAGGTGGGGGAAGACCTCTGTTTGTGTGACTTAATCTGGGAAGTGACATCCTTTGTCAAGTTCCATCTGTTAAAAGTGGGGGCAGGAAATTACACTCAGACTTGCAGAGCAGGAGTTGGGCATCTTTGGAAACCATCTTTGACGCTGCCTACCAAAGAAGGGATGGGGTCTAGTGCAAAGCAGAGAGGTTGACCCTCTCTATTTGAAGGAGCAGGAGTTGTTCACGGGCTGCCACAGGAAAGAAGGCAGTTTTGTGGGTCCACAGAGGCGAGGAGGTGGGCACATGTGAGCTGGAAATGAAGGCATTTGCTCCTTAGCACTGAGCAGCTTGGAGAACGGCGGGAGATAACATTAGGAACCAGGGCTTCTGTTCCTTGGTTCCCCTATCATGTCCTTCAGCATAGGCAGACCGATTCCAAACCCAAAGCTTTCACAAGGAAGCATTTAAGGCATCACAATGGGTTTACCAACACTTTTACTTACCAGGACTAAGAAAAATGTCACAAGATCCACAAGGAGCTGCAAGGAGGAGACAGGGGAGGAGGCATCCTCTGTGGACTGCTCATACCAGTGGGTGTTCATGCCCGGGTTCTCTCCCTTTCCAAAAGTCACATGAAGCCGAAGCCTTTGACTTTGAACATTTGGCTAAAGGAAAAAAAAAAGCCTTATGATGGTTTGTTTCGTTAAAGCAGAAAAGTGATGTAAACTCCTCCCTCCACTAACAGTGTCCCCAGACCCATCTGCCTTCAGACGTTTCAGGCACACCAGAAACAGCAAATCATCAAGGAACTTCTGTTTTGCTCTTCAAGTATGTCAGGAAAAACCTTATTGTTGTTAAAATTGAGGAAGGGCACTTCCCACGATCTGTACTGAGGGGCAGCAAGGGTAAAGAGGTCAGGCTCAGCTGGGCATGGTGGTACCTGTAATCCTAGCATTTGGGAGGCTAAGATAGGAGGATCACAGGTTGGCAGCCAGTCTGAGCAATTTAGTGAGGCCCTCAGTCACTTAGTGAGAGGGTGTAGCTCAGTGGTAGAGTGCTTACCTAGCATGCCTATCAGGCTTGCATGAGGCCTTGGGTTCAATCCCCAGTACCACAAAAAAAAAAAAGAAAAAGAAAAAGAAAAAAAAACCCCACAAAATAAAAAGTAAAATAGGGATGGGGGTGTAGTTTGGAGGTTAGAATGCCCCTGGGTTCATTCCCCAGGACAAATAAAAAAAGAGGTTGCCTTGCCTTGGGAAAACCCTCCGCATGGGTGAAATGCAAATTCTTGCCTGGAAGATAGAAGTGGGAAATGGCTTCCTGGGGCGCCATCCACAGAATGCACTGAGACAGGTGTTCCAGGCCTGGTGCCCAGTAGGGCTCACCTGTCTCACCTGTCACAGTAGCTGCAACCCCATCCCCAAACAACTTAAGAGTTTCCCATTTTGGTATTAGAGGACGATTCTCGCACAGACCTTCTGTTCAACTCCACCTCCCATATTTCAGTCCAAGACGCTAGATGTTTTTAAGCCCATTCCTGACCACCTTCTGTGACAACATTTTCGGAGGAGGGAGCTCTCCTACTCAACAGAACCACCTGGAACTCTCTGGACCTCCTCCCAGACTTGCCCCTCGCTCCTAGGATTGCCAGCCTCTTGTTCTTCATGGAAAGAGAAGAGCTCCCAGGCACCAACTAGAGTGGCCTTCACGCCCAATTTAAGTGAACCAAATTCACAGGGGAAGGCAGCCCAGGACATAGGCAGCGGCAACGGAGTAAATAGATGTACCAAGCCCACAGAACACTTTTCCAGAAATGTTTGGGTCTTGCGAACTGGCTCAGAACTTAGTGTCGATTTTGTCCCCACAATTTTAGCAAGAAGACAAATGGCGCTTTTTTTTTCTCCTGGACTGAATTCAGGTGGCCTCAGACAAGTGCGGCGGGGGGTGGGGGGGGTGTGTCTCCAAGGAGCGCCCTGCCCAGGGCGGGAGCTCATCCCACCCAGTGAACCACCAGCGCGGTTCTTTTGCAAAGGTCTTTTGCAAAGCGCTTGTGTCCTTGGGTTTTTGCAACCTGGAGAGCACCGCCCAGAGCGCACATCCCGGGGAACTGTGAAGTTCAGCACTTCTGCCTCGACCCGAGGGGGGAGCGAGGGTCAACCGCGGAGGACATAGGGCGTTGGCGTTTTTTGCAGCAGCGGAGGTCTGGAGGTTTCAGGAAGGCCCCGAGGCCCCTGAAGCCTGGATCTCACTGGTCCCGGAGCTTCTGGGCCAAAGGTGTCATGCCTCAGCCTCTTGGCAGAGACTTGCAGCCGAAGCTGGGGGAGGCAGGCCCCTGATGCAGCCCGGGTCCCTCGCCCAGTGTGTGCGCGGGAGAGGAGAGAGACGTGGATCGTGGGCGGGGGTGTCGTGAAGCCGCCGAGGCCTACATGTCCGCTTAGGTTTGCCGTTTCTTGTAGGTTCCAAAGAGGAAGACGCCGTGGTTTCAGGGAGAGAGCTTCAGGGGCGAAGTTTACAGCTGTGAAGGGCGACGTTTCCGAGCAGGTTACGGTGAGGCCTCGGGGAGTGTAGTGGGAGGCCGATCGTTCTTGCTGGCCGACCCACGGCAGGCAGATATCAGAAAACACACCCCTCGGGTGAGCGCGGCCATCTCCCTGGAATCCGCGGCTCATCGTCCTCTGGCCCTAAGGTGGCTCAAGACCTTCACCCGCCCTTAATAGCTGACGCGTTCGGGGTCGCCTGGTTTTACGCAGCGACTCCTATTGGGTAACCACTGTCCCAAACTTGAGGAGTGGGGAGAAACCCTCCATCCCCGTTCCCCAAATCTGCATCCCCTTTACAGCAGCCAGACGGCTTTCTAGAAAGAAAAGAAACAGTATCCGAAGACCGGGGAGCCGGTGTGCGCGGATCTGGGCCTCTCGCGCCGCACCGGGGTGTGCGCTCTGGGTGTGGGTGCACAGAGACTTAGCGCTGGTTCCGAAGACCTCCGAAGACCTCCGTGCGGCGGGGATCAGGAGTGATAGGCTTGGCCTGGCCTGTTCCCTGTGCACCCGCGAGGCTACGGGAGTCGGTGCGAGCAGCTGCCGCAGGCTGTATATTCGCGCCGCTTTAAGCAGCTGGGTTCTGATACATATTAATCAACCGCTCCAACTATGTACTCAAATCTAAGTGGTTTTTTTTTGGAAGGAGAAAACCCAGTTCCTGCAAAGGAAGAATATCAGCCCAGGCTCTGGAATTGCACAGAACAAAGTAGTTGGTGTCTACTGCCCACCAGCCTTCGACCCTGCACCTGCAGCCCGAGGTTGGGACGATAATCCCAGACCCAGCATTAGAAGTGGGCACCGGCTCCCAAGTTGTGCTAAGAATGTACCGGGGCAGATTAGACTTCCCGGGAAGGAGGGAGTCCTTCCAGTGTACCCAGGTCCTTTGCAAAGTCTATCAGAATTCTGAGTTATTTTTTCTTAAATAGGCCCCCACGAATTAGATAAATTTCAGGCTGCACAAGATGTTTTGCATGGTGGGGTCGCAGGGGTTAAATTCGTGGGAGAAGGGCTGGCCCTAATTTCAGAACTCCTCTCTCCTGCGTGGCCCCAGCTCCGTGGTGGGGGTTCGATGGCACCGGGGGTGGGGAGGCCTTCAGGACCTCGCTCGCATCGGGCTCCTTCTGTTCCACGCGGATCCTGCCACAGCCCGCGTGATCGCGCCTCCCGCCCCCTCCCGCCCCAGCAGGGCCAGCCTCTTCTCGCAGAACTGACGGGGCGGGGGCCTTGCGGAAGGGTCTGGACTGAGCTGGGGACCCCGCTCAGGTGGGCAGGGCGGGTGCGTCCTCCACCTCCCGCAGCGTTTTGGCGGGTCCCGCCGCCCCTCCACCCTCCGCGGCGCCTTCCCCAGGTGAACCGGGGCTGCAGTTTTCTATTCTTCCTCGCCTTCTCCTTCTGCTTCTCTCCTTTTCTTCTACCCACCCTCCTTTCCGTCCGTTTCACGCTGAGCCCACTTTTCCTAGGCTGTCCTGAAGAAGTTCTGCATATCTACCGTCTCCCAGGCGCTACGTGCCTCCTCTCGCTCCTCTTCACCGAGCCGGTCTATGCAGGCCAAGCGAGGCCGTCTAAGCGACCCTTCAAACAATCCGAATTAAAACGAACAAACACCCGAACCAAACATCCAGCTAAGTGGGAGGGAGCGAGGGAGAGCGCCCGCGCAAAAGTGTGCCGCGCACGATCCCCGTGCGTTTGAGTGCGTTCCACGCCCCGTTCGGTTTCCCGGACTCCCGAGGCGGAGCGCGCTCGCATAGTCTGATGGAATCCCGGCGACCACTTCCAAGTCCGGGTTTACTTTGCGGTGGTAAATAAACGCGGGTATCTATTCTAACCCCCTCCCCTCTCTGTGCGTGCCGGTGTGCGTCGCGTGCATCAACGATCTTTTGGACAGGAAATGTCCTCAGGGCAAACCGAGAACGCGCTACAAGCGCCCCTGAACTCCCCTGGCAGTACCTGCCGGGCACTTTGGGGAGGGTCAGCTGGGCTTCCGGCGGGACCTGTCACACCGGTGGCCAATCCACCTGCGACGTGGCGACACTCTAGAAAGCTTGCCCTCCCTCCCCCACCCCTGAGTCCGAGCGAGCCCTTTTGCAGGAGGTCCGCTTCGGCAGAGACCTCTCTCCACTCCCAACCAATCTGGAAAGCCTGCCTTGATCTCAGTTCTCCTAGGCGGTGCTCCTTCTGTGGGGACTTGGGGCTCTCTGCAAGTGGCTAATTACCTTGGGGTGATCCCGAAGTAAAATGGTAGCGGTGGGGTGGGCTAGGGAAGAGGGTGCTCGAGTGAAATAGACAGTCCAGGAATATCATTCTGCGAAGAGTGTCTGAAGACGTCCTCCTAATTTCCCTTAAGAAATCTGGTTTTACTAGTCGCTCTCGCTAGAATGCTTTGCCTGGAGGCTTGAAATGAGTAATAGGCGGGTGTCTCCACGTCCTCGGCTCCGGTGATAATAAATACATTCAAGGAGAGCAACGGGGTGTTTACAATTAGTGCCTAAACTTCTTCTGTTTGTCAAAAAGTCCCTAAATAACCCCTCCCCCAATCAAGCGCGGAGCCCAAAGGAGGTAGAAATCAGGTGCAGACATCTTCAAAAGGAATTAAAAAGCCAAAGCCGATTTTATTTCCTCCAGTCAAGTGTGAATGATGGGGGTGCCGGGCCGGGGTGAGGAGTCTACCTGACCGGGCGTGCAGTGAGGGGCTGGGGCGGGGAGGAGGCGTCACAGAAGTGATGGCTACTGAGCTCTTTGCCGTCGGGGTGCCACATCCCTGCTCTGCGACGGGGAGGTCCCCAAAGGCCCAGGGCCACCTGGACACTGGAAACCCAATCCAACAGGTCCCTGCCTCCCCACAAAGACCCATCACCCCCGCTGCGAGTTTTGCCTCCTCCACTCGACTGCCAACGGATTCATACGGATAGAGCTCTTCGCGAATTTTTCAGATTTGTCAATTTCTAGGAATTTGCAAGTCTGAAGTGAAGTTGAAATCAGGAAGACTCGGGTTACATTTTAAAATATGCAAATATTCCCAGAGACCCCAGTCACTTGGTGAGGTTCAAATGCTTCTTAAAAAGAAGGGGGGCACAGGGAGAACACTGCTTTGAGAGTTGGGCCCCCCTTTCTGTTACAATTCACAAGTTTCATTCCAACCGGGGAGGTCTGGAGATTGGCCTAGGGCTCCTGAGCCTCTTGGCTTTTGAAGGGACTTGTGGGCTGGGCCGTCTATACTGTGCATTATTCTATTAAGGACTACGTGGACAGTGACTGGGAAGTTGGATAGCTGGGTAGCCCTGAGGCCTGCCAAGCCTGGTCCACCACTGAAAATAAAACAATTGATGTTGTTGGCAGTAAAGGTCCCTGTGGACACAGGACAGGGGACCGGGAACCCAAGGATGCCCCAGAACTCAGTGGGTTTGCACCCAGCCTCCCACTGGTAATTTAACCGGGAGAATCCCAGTCCCTGGGGGTTCAGTCTAGGACTTACTAGTAACCAGAATGGGAAGGGACTGGGAGGGGGGGTAGAGGGCAGCAGGGAAGCAAAGGGAAGAAACCTGAAAGAGGCAAGCTTTAAATATATTCTAATTCTTTAAAGGGGCGGGTAGTGTGAGGGATCCAACATAGCCTCTCCATCCTCAGCTTTTGAGTGGGGTTAGCGTTGAGGACAGGGATGGGATGGAGCAGGGTGGGGTGAGAGGGTCAGTAGTTGCTCCTGGGGTCTTCTCTTTTCTACCAGCTCAAGCAGGCTGAAGGCAAAACCCTCTGCAAGGTGGAAGTGACCATTCTGTTGGGGGGGCCCTCTCCCCCTAGATAATAAGAGGTGGATGGTGAAGCTGGCCTGGCAGCCCCTTGGTATCCTCCCACTTCCATAAGAAAGCCTGGGTTCCCCCATTAACTTTATATTCATTCATTCATTCATTCATTCATTCACTGAGCACCTAGCATGTGCCAGATACTATATTAGAATCTCAAAAATGCAGCATAAATGGAAATCAGGCCCTACACCCAGAGCCTCAGGGTCGGTTCCCTGGAATTGTTTAAGATCAGTGTGCATCTTGGTATTGCCAGACTGGCTACTCCAAGGATTCCGATGCTAGGCAAAAGGACACAAGGAAACATAACTTTTGCATAACTTTCACTTTTCCTTTCCTTTTTTTCTTTCTTCAAGTAGCAAAGAACCATTAATTAGAAGAATAATTACGGCTACTCTAGATTATCCCAACCTGTTCAATTTCTATCTGTGGCAGACAATGCTAATAATGGCAATTATTGCTTCTATAAACACCCCAAAGGCAGCACTCTTCCCCTGCAGTGTGTGTGTGTGTGTGTGTGTGTGTGTGTTTAAAGAATATATATAAAAAGTTCCCCCGCTCATTTGCATAGCTTCATCTTTACCTTTTCCCATTCAGCCCTTGCAAAAAGCATATCTATTCAAAGCCCTTGCAAAAAGCGTATCTATTCAAAGGGCATTTAGTCCATTTCTTTCTTGGCCGGTAAACCTATTCATCAATTGTTCTGCCTTGTAGATTGCATTCTAATGCTAATCTAGCGTGTTAAATATCTTTTTGTTCCCCTTTCACCGTTTTGTCATTCAGTTTATCCAGTTTTGGTCACCCATTTTATTTATTTATGCGCCTGCTCCTATTCAGGGGCTCATGTATTTTTTATTATGTTGTTTCGCTGTCACGCAGTGTCAACTTAGTCTATTCAATGGGGGCTACTTGAAGGCCGGAGGGACAAAGCGTGTACACATTGCACCGCTATTCATTCCGGCCAGCTGGATCGGCTGAAAAAAAAACCTTGTGAAAAGAAACGCCTCACAATGGACACAGAAGAAGTGCACAATGCTAACAGTTTTCCAAATACCACTGATTGGTTTCTTCACAATGAGGAGAAAGCCGCCGCTTTTTCTTAGCTCCACTTCAACAAACAACACTCTCACAAAACCTCCCAACCCTGCGTTTTGTTCCCGGACAAAACCTCCTCGACTGTCTAAACGCTCCCACTGAAGGACAAAAAAAAAAAAAAAAAAAAGGATAAAAAAAAAGCTCTTTTCACCATTTCCCCTTTTTTTTCCTGCAAGAGAGAAAAAAGAAAGGGGGTAGAGATTGTCAGTGAATTAATAATATCAGTCTTTTAAAAGAAGAGGGCTGACCTTTGAGATGCACTGGGCTGAGGGAGAAAGAACAGGGGAGAGATTAATAAAGTTTGGACGGCGCTCTCTGCCTGTGCTGGGCTCGGGCGCAGGGAAGCCCCGGTGGCTGCGGGCGGGCTGCGAGCTGCCGGGACTCGGCTCGGGAGGACCGGCCCGCAGCGCCGCGCCGAGCCGCGCTCTGATTGGCTGGCGCGCGGGTCCTGCCGGCTCGGCGCGGAGTCGAGTTTTCTGGGCATCTTCAGCGTGCGTCGCCCAGGCAGCTCCGAGCCTGGGGGGCGAGAGGGGAGATGCGCGCTGTTTTGGCCTAGTTTCTTGGTGTGGGGGGCGGGGGGAGGTTGTTAAAGTAACCCCAGCGGCCCGCTCCACGGCATCCTCGGAGCCACCCCCTTGCACAGCAGCGTCCCCCAGCACCGGTCCTCGCAGCTTCAGCTGAACGATTCCACCTGTTTGCGCAAAGCCCGAAGCAACACGCCTGGCCCCTCTGAGACGAGGCTTGTTTAAAGCTTTTAGGCAATCGTGATTATCAAAGAAATGCCGTCACGGCCTTTTAAAACCTTAAATAGAAGAACAAAAAGAAGGAAGGAGGAAGGGAGGAAAAGGAGGGAGAGAAAAAGATGGAGATGGAGAGAGATCATGAGCCAACCGCAGCTCTTTGCCTAGTCCCAGCACTGTATTTGTGGGTCACTTTCAGACTCTTACACCCACCCGCCCACGGCCCCTTCTCCACACTCCCCCCATCCCCACCCTTGACTTCTGCAGAGCCTAACTTGGCCAGAGACTCTCGAGGCGTTAGCAAGACCACTGCAGCCAGAGTGGGTGATAAACGAGTCTTGGGGATACTCAAACATCCGCACAATCTGTTGGCAATGTGATCCCGGTGCTCACTCCCGCCCCCCACCCCCACCCCGATCCATCTTTCTAGACTTCTTCCCATTCATCAACACTCCAGAGCGTTTCTCCCAGAAAACGCGGATCTTTGGGGAACGGGGAGGGGGCGGGAGGGGGCGGGGAATCTTCAGGCTAGTGGGGCCGAGCTGGAAGGCTCAGGGAGGTAACTAAGATTTAGGGCTGGCGTGATTTCCAGCGAGCCGCAGGAAGTTCCGTGTTGAGAAGTGATGGGCTCCTACAAAAGGGAAAGACGAAGCTTTGAAAGGATTTAATTAACCGTGTCAGGGATAATTACCCCTGGACAGTCCAAATTAGTTTTGCATAATCGCTCAGAACCATATGAATTAACTTATAATATTGCAAAGAGCTCGGGGAATAACAGGAGAAGGATCGTTTTAATTAGTGAATCAGGGTCAAACCAGCAGAGCCTATTTCTCACATTTCCAAAACTTTCCATGGCTTTTAAAATATTATTCCGTTGGGAGAAAACAATGACTTTAAAGCCTTGGGTTACTTATAAAGACGTGCAGCTCCAGGGAGGGCCTCTGTCAAAGGGGAAACTAGTTTAAGACTTTAATATAGTATCTTGAGAATTTCCATCTCGGTATGTGGGGGGGTCTACCTGCAGTTGCATTTTTTTTCCTGATATTTTCTTTGGTGCTCTACCATTTCTTTTCTAAAAACTATAATCCTTGATTTTAAACTTTTTTCCAGTGGAGACTTGCCTAACTCTGGAAATTCAACACTCTCCATTAGAATTTGTTACACTGCACTTCTATTTTAGCGCTATTAGCATGACAGAAGGAAGCCCTAAAGAGGCCAAAAGTTGTACATTTCTCTTGGCCGATTACCCTTCCAAGTAAAATCTTAAGGTGTAAATAAGGAATACCCCAAAGATATGTGAACAAATTACACCGATTTAAGTGGTGGGGCTCTTCTACTAACAAGATAAAGTGGTTAGGCAACTTTCCCCTCTTAAAATGTTACTGGAAACTTGGTGAAATGCTTTGAACATTGGATGTTTTCAATGGGCTCTGTTCTGCTGGTTCATGAATGCCTTTTTTTTTTTTTTAAAGATAATACAACCACTTGGGTATTTTTTTATCTTCTTTCCTATTCACGATTAAAAATGTGATAAATCAGGTTTTTGGCTCTGAATAACAATGGCTTGATTTAGATTTCCTAGTAAATCTATTCAAAAGTGAAACAAAGGCAGCCTTTGGAGGATACCTTACACTTCACCTGGACCAGGAACGTAAGGGCAATTCAGATAAAAATCTTGTTAGGAACTCAACAAGAAATAGAGGATTTTCTCTTTTCCCTGGTTCAGGCTTTATTTAAACTCTTTGTTCAAAAAAAATGAACAGAGTGATAGTCGGATTCTAATTTACAGATATAGCTTAGATGCATCTAATATTAAATTAGAAGATCACACAAGAAAACCATTTACACATAAAGGTTAAAACCAATATTTAAGCTTTTTAAAACTTTATATTACATAAAGCCAAAATGAAACTAAATACATGTTAGCCAACTTCATTCACAAACATTAGTCAAAATATATACACTTAAAAAGAAACAAAAAAGCAATAATTGAGGAAGGCTCTTTTTTTTTCTAAGAAGTGTTTTATCATAATTTGCAAATGAATTGCAGGCCATCTAAAAAATAAACTAACCCAAGAGGGAACTCCAAAGCACATTAAAACGGTTCAAGTTGGGAGAGAAATGATAGGTGAAAATGAGAGGCATCTGTCAAAAACAATTCTGTGGGTTTTTTTCAGTTTTCCTAAGTAATAAATATATAATTACCACTCAGACAAAAAAAGTCTGATTTAATCTGAGATAAAACTGCGATTCTGAAAGATTTCCGCAATTTTTAAAAGTTAACTCTGACATTTGCTCAAAATGTTTTTGAGTCTAAAACCGGCTCAAATTTAGGTCAACGAAAAGAACACATTTTCCAAGACTCAAGGTTTTTACCGACATATACACATTTACAATTGTAAGGTGAACTCAGGCAGAAGGGGCAAAATAGCAACCGTGCCTTTCCCCTTTTTTGTAAACTGTGTCAAAAACCCAAGCCAGTGGACTTCGGGGAGACTTCTCTTAGATTTTTTTTTTTTTAATGGGGAGAAAATCCAATTGACAACTTCCATCTCGCACTTGTCTTGTTTGCATTTCTTGCTCTTGAGAAAGAGCTCTCGCTCTGATTTGCATACGGCATGATAAACAAAAGAAACCGTGATCATCTCACATACAAAAGGCCAGATTCGAGCCGGTCACTGGTCAAGAATGGATCCGGTCTGAGGGTTCTGCTTGAGAGAACAGAGACCTGCAAAGTTCAAATAGTACAAATAGGGAGCAAGGCTGCTCAGAGCCATCCCGCTCCGAGAAACTAATGACACAGATCAGCTTTTCCCCGGGTGCCAGCCATTTCAGACCTAACACTGGAACAGCCTGCATGCTACGCCTACTGGGGGGGGGCGGCTTGGGGGGGTAAGTAATGAGAAACAAAAGCAAAATCGACAATAAAACTCCCAACGAACAAAACTGGAAGGCCCGCCATGTCAAAAAGTTACTCCTCCACCTCTGTGGGTCAAACGCAACAGGTTCCGAAGTGCAAAGCCAACACCAACTGCGGCCGGATACCACCGCCCTCTTTCACGTTGGCTGCCGAAGTGCGGGTGGGAAACGATCGCGGGCATTCCCACGCACGAGCCCGCGCCCTCGCGCCCCGCCTGGCATCTCCGCCTGTGCCCGCCACCTATACAGCTCACTATATACAAGCCGGGCCCCGGGGGCGGGAGGGCGCCCCGGCCGGCCGTGGGCCTCGAACCTATACATATGTACACGCGTGCGCACGGTCCCGGCCGGGTCATAGCGCGGCGGCGTAGGCCGCGGGGTAGGGGTCCAGCTGAGGCTTGCCCATGCCCGGCAGCAGGATGTAGGCGAGCGGCGGCTGCAGCCCGGGGCTGGGCCAGGCGCTGCAGTTGCAGGGGATCATGTAGCCCGGGTTGCCCGGGCTGGGGTGCGAGTGCGTGTGCCCCCCAGCGGCCGCGGCCGCCGCTGCAGCCGCCGCAGCCGCCCCGTGGAAGGCGCCGGCGCCCGCGGTCGGGTAGCCCAGCGACGACGCGTACGGCAGGCCGGACGACGACGACGAGATCTCTGCCATCTTGGAGCCCAGGTCGAGCAGCGAGTAGGGGCTGCCCGCGGCGGCGGCGGCGGCAGCGGCGGCGGCGGCGGCGGCCGACTGCGGGAAGAAGACGCGGGCGGCGGCGGCGGCGGCGGCGGCGGCCGCCTTCTCGGGGTTGGCGAGCAGCGACTCGGGCACCAGGCCGCCGCCCGCCCCGGCGTGCAGCCCCGCGCCCGCCTTGAGCGCCGGGTGCTCGGCGTCGGCCACGCCGCCCAGGCCGTAGGGCACGGGGAAGGCGAACTTGTCCTTCTTGAGCAGCGTCTTGGGCTTGCGCCGCGGCCGGTACTTGTAGTCGGGGTGCTCCTTCATGTGCATGGCGCGCAGGCGCTTCGCCTCGTCGATGAACGGCCGCTTCTCCGACTCGGTGAGCAGCTTCCACTCGGCGCCCAGGCGCTTGCTGATCTCCGAGTTGTGCATCTTGGGGTTCTCCTGGGCCATCTTGCGCCGCTGAGCCCGCGACCACACCATGAAGGCGTTCATGGGCCGCTTGACGTGGTCCACCGGCTTGGACATGCTCTCGCCGTGCCGCGGCTGCAGCGCGCCGCCGCCGCCCGGGCCCTCGCCCTCGGCCCGGAGGAAATCAATGTTGGCTGCCCGCGGGGACCCGGCGAGCGCCCCGGCGTCGCTCCCGCGCGGGCGGACGGGGCCGGGGGACCAGCCCAGGGCCGCGGCGCCGCGTCCTCGGCCGCCCTGCAGCCCCCGGCCGCGCGCTGGGGACGATCCTCGCCGGGACGCTGGAACTTCCCGGCGCGGGGGCAGCGGGCCCGCGGCCTCCCTCGCGTCCTCCTCGGCGGTGGCGTCGGCTGGAGAACTCCCCGCAGGTAGCCGGGGCTCCGCAGAGCTCGCCCCCTCCTCGGTTGCTCGCTCTCAAATGCCCAGCGGTCCCGAAAGTTGCGTCGCGGAGGCGCCACCAAGTTGAGCCCGGGAGCCCGCCGCCGCGTGCTGCCAAGTGCCAAAAGGGGCTCTCGGCGGCTGGAGTGTTTGGGTTCTCCTCGGTGACTTTCTCATTTGACAGAAGCGGATGGGGGTGGGGGAGGAGCGGAGGTGGCCCCGGAGGAAGAGGAGGGGGAGGCGGAGGAGGGTCCGGGCGCGCCACGGGGACGCACCGCGCGGCAATGGATATAAATACAAATACGGCAGCCCCGGCCGGTCTTCTCCGCGCCGGGCAGGGCGCGCTGTGGGGACACCCCTCCCCCCAGTCGGCTGGTGTCTTTGGGGGGACTGTCCCCCCCGCCCAGCACCTGCCTTTAGAGTCTTCCTCTCCGGCCGCTGCGCAGGAAGGGTGAGGAAGGAGGCTGGAGGAGGCTTGAGCAAGCCAGGGGTCGCCCGGCTTCAGAGGCAATCCTCCCGGCTCGCCGAGGCGCCGTGTCGGGCGGTCCCCCGGGCCATGCTGGCTCCGCTCGCCGGGCGTGGAGGGCGACGGGCCGGCCGCGTCCCCTGCTCGCTCCTCTCCGCCGCCGCCCGGCGCTGGCGAGTAACTTCGCTCAAGTTTCCTGCGCCGGCGCCGCCGCGCCCCGGGAGACGCGCTGGCCTCGCAGCGTCGCCGCGCCGGGGGCCCCTGGAGTCGGGGTTCTCCGGCCACCGCCGGGCAGGCGTGGGGGCCAAGATGCTGGAGGAGGGGGTTTAAGGAAAACACGCCATCACCTCGGTTCTCTGGTCTGTGCTGGGGCTGCTCCGGCTTTGGCCCCTGGCCGGCCCAGGTCGCCGCTGCGCAAGGCGGCGGGAGCTCTCCGCGCGGCTCAGGTGAGTGTCGTTGTACCTGCCTGCGTCCGCGCCCGGAGCCGGCGCTGGGAGTGCATGTCCAGCCGCCGCGGTGTGTGTATATCTCGGGGCATGCGGAGGAGGTGGAGCCCAGGACTCCAGGAGGGAGGAGGGACCAGAGGAGCCTCCTCCCGCTCCCACACCCCCAGGACCTAGAATTAACAGTATCCCCCCGCCCTCCGCCCCCTCCCAATACTCCTCCTCCCACTCCTTTTCACTTGAGAGCAGGTTTAGGCGAGTGGAGAGTCCGCAGCGCGCCGCCGAGTCTGCGCACTGTTTGGCGTTGGCATCCCCCGGTGTCACCGTGGGCTGTCCTGGCCGACCCAGCGCTGTTGCCTGGTGGCGGCTCCCGGAGCCTCTGTCCGGAGAAAGAAGGAGGCGCGCAGGAGGAGGAGAGCCTCGCGAACTACGGAGGAAGAGGGTTAAGCCTGGGGAAGGGGGGCGGGACGCACCCTTGAAAATGTGTGAGACTTTTCCTAGCAAGAAAGTGCTCATTTTCCTTGGAAGTGGAGATGGTACTTGCAGCAGATGCTTCCCGCGTTTTCTTGCACCGGTGATGCACCAGGTCAGAGGTAGTGGAGTGAAAAATAGCTCAGGAGGGACTGAGCCTCCTCTTCGCAACCCTTTCCGAAAGGAGCCAGCCCCGACTGAGAGTAGCATCCTAGACGGACTGTTCAGCTCCTTAACAATTCTGTTCTGTTTTGTCGTAATCCTGATCGCCAGTGCCATCTATATGCTGAAGTCTTTAAGGTACGGTTAACTTTACAGTATCTCACTTAAATGCACAGATAGGGTGAAGGTGTTTATAATAATAAGTATAAAACGCTTCTCTGCAAGAAGTAAAACACACCCAATACTTTATACTGGAATATTTTTATGCTCCTGAGCACAACTTTCTTGCTTAGTATTTACAATATTTTTTCTTTATAGTTGACACAATACAAAATAAATCAAAGAGCATAGTTTTGTTTGCCTGTTTTTCTCACTTCTTGATCTACAGCACATCTGTCTGGGGGTTTTCGTCTCAAGGTGGTCTGCCCTTCAGGGAGAACTTACTTGCCTTCTTTCTTTGGCAGTTGGATTTTGAACTAGCCATGGGGTATGTGCAAGTAGAAACTTCTGTAAACGGTTAACTTTTTAAGTCTTCCTGCAATTTACGTTCAATTCACACCCACACAGAAACGCAAAGCATTGATTGTAATTATGAACTTAAATAAGAACTGTTCTAGGCCATCATATTATAAGTTAAGTCTTTTTTGTTGCTCCATTTTAATAAAAGAATAGTGATTTAGTTGTAATAACATAGAAATGTGAATCAGCAGTGGCACATTATGTAGGTTTGTATTTTTCGTAAGATGTCACATTTACAAATGCTTATTTTGTATCAGTTATGCCCTTGTATTGCTAAAACAAGTGAACTGATTTCTCTAGAACCATATTCCTTTAACAGCACTGTGAAGACACTCTCCTTCCCATAATATTGGTGCTACAATGTTAAAACACGAGCAGGTGTAATTACATAGACTAGGATATTAAATATACTCTTTTGTGATGATAAACTGCAAAATTATTATCCCTGGCTTTTAGCCTACTAATTTGTATAATAGGTTTGAGACAAAAATATTATACACTGTCACACAAAGAACATATGCATAGGAACACAAGATATGAAAAACTGTTATTCACTAAACATTATGAATAAACTTGAACCCAATCATGCAGATTGTCTTGTTGCATAAAAAAGAAGAATTGAGACAATACATTTCATATTAGTGAGTTAGATTATATTATACTCTTCAAATTTAAATTTTAAAATCTTCAATAAATTGTTATTACATTGAGAAGAAATGTGTGTATATATGATTGAAATGTATGCTTGTATATGCTATATCTTATACAAATAAAACACATAAAGTTCCTTGGATATCATTTTTCTAATATAAATTGCACAATAGTACCTGTTTAGTGATAGTAAATGAACTGAATTGGAAAGTTTTCAAGTCCAGGAATGGTGAACTTGAAAAACAAAAGAGTCATCAAAAGAAAATGACCATTTGTGTGCTTGTCTCTCCACCAAATAAAATTTCATATGTTTCAAAATAGAGATTTGGTTTTCAATTTTGGATTTTTAGGGGGCCCATATTCTTGGCCTAAGCCCTCCACAGCCAAGGGCCGAGCCCTCACAGAGCCAAGAGCTGAAGTGAGGTACTGAGGCCTTGCTCCCATTAACCAGACTTCGCCCCTCGTGCCTGAACCTGGTTGAGTTTTTAACACAGTCCAGTTTCAAGCCCCTTTCATTCATAGGTACCAACATGTAAATTCACTTTTAATTTTCTCCTATGCTATGTTGGAATTGATAGGGCATTCTATGTTCGTGTGCAGTTTTGTCCTAAAGGTGAAAAATACTAGGGTATAGGAGATGGAATGTCTCCTGTAAGGGAGTAGCGAAGGAACAATGAAGGGAAAGAGAATTAGAAGTGTGATGGGCTTTATCTTGTCCATTCTTGCTTGTAAACACCTGGAGAAGAGTCTCATTGGATCGGTGGGATTGCGTGAGTCTGTATTTTCCTTGTGGCCATGGTATAACGCCTGCGATCACAAATGTCTCTAACCGAAATCTGAGAGACTCTCTCAGAAAAAGTTTGTGGGTCTGTGTAAATCAGTTTCCCCTTTTCCCTCTTGAGTCCTCCCCAGTAAATGGTTTCCTTTTTAATTCTGAAACTTTCACTAGGAGGCAGCAATGAGTTTGTTGGGGAATTTAAAAAAATACCCTGGCAACACTAGACTGGCCAGCTCACTTTCTCTTTCTCTTCCATAAAAGGGGGGAATACTTGGGCCCAGAGTGAACCAAGACATTTCCGTCCATCTTTCCAGCCTCCTCTCTCTCACTGGGTTTTTACCCAGATGGTTCCTGGTTGCATTTTTCTAGAACCATGGACGTGATAGAACATATCCAAGAAAGGGTACCAATGGGATACTGAGAGTGGACCAGACGGAAGTGATGGGCAGTACAGGTGAGGCCTTCAATGTGCAGAGGACAAATAATCACACCTGGGACACCGAGAGCCCGCAACTGTAGTCAGAGGACTTTGGCATTCTGTTCTTAAGCCAGTGCAATGAAAGAGTCTATCAGCTTCCACACCTGCATAGAAAGGTAATACAGCCTGTTGGTCCTGTTAGGAAGGAAATGAGTAGAGGATGACAGCAGCCGACCTCAGGCTTTTGTCACAGCTCTCCTGTCCTACTGTCAGTCCCTACAAAGGGAACAATCCCAAGTATATGGTTTACTTAAGTCCCAAGAGACAAGAAGAGCTGATTGAGTTCAATAGTCATGGCAGGAGCTGATAGCTGCAAAAATGACACTTTACCGGTTTCTGCTAAATTTTCATCTTTTTGAGATTTCTGTCCTGTGGTGCTTGGAAACTAGGAAAACACAGATCAATGATGGAGAACACTTTTCCTCATTTCTTCTTGACAATGCTCAAGCAGGCTGGCCTTTTCAAAAGGACTTGTACCTAGATGACAGAGCACAAAAAAAAAAAAAACTGAAAACAGCCTCCTCTTAACCCTGCCCCCCAAAAAAACCCTCTATGAAAAAAAGATAATACAAAGAATCCAAGACAGACAACTTCACAAAATCCTGACTTTAGATTTCAAGAATCCTATAAAAGCAGTAGAGAGCACTTTAGGGTAAGTGCTTTTTAGGTGGGAGGGAGCTAGTCTTCAACAAAGCCAGAAATGAATGCAGAGGGTTGGACAGTCAGCCTAGCGTGTGGCCCGTGTAATGAAAAATCCTTCCAACCTTCTGTAGTTTTCAAATGAGGAGACTGGGTTCTGGCCTGGTGGGGTCGCTTGTAAATGTCATTATCAGCATATCTTGGTTTATTTAGAGAAAGAAGAAACTAGACAGAGAGACAGAGAGAGAGAGACAGAGAGAGAGAGAGAGAGAGAGAGAGAGAGAGAGAATCCCCTTAAGTAACCCAGCAGCATGGTAGATAGGCTATGCTCCTGGTTTTACAAAAGTCACTCTATCTGACTGTCCTCCCTGCCAGCTGCCAGATCCTGAATCTTCCTATTTAGATCCAGTTTCCAGTCTAAGGATGGCCGGCCTCAGAGCTCCTTTGCTGAACAGTTTGCTTACCTGGATAGCTCCCGGTTATTGAGTTCCTAAGACAGTTCCTAAGACAGGCCTACATGCATTCTCTTATTTAACTTTCAGAAAAACCCTATAGAGTAAGGCTTATCATCTATAGAGTAAGGTATATCATAGAGTAAGGTTTATCATCTCCAATTTGCAGACTAGGGGAGCTGAGCCTTAGAACAGAAAAGTAAGTAACTCATCCCAAGTCGCACAACAGTGGGAGAATCAGGAGTTGCCCCACGCTAAGGCCCTTCACCACTGCCACCCTGAGTCCCTGTGGCAGGCTCCTCCGCCTCCTCCTGGCTCAGATTCTCAATTCTCTCTACTTCCTCAAGCTGTAGGTGACTCATGGGACACCCCACTCCCTCTGAGAGGGAAGGAGGGAGTTCCCAGTGGCTATCTATCCAGTAAGGCACTCCAGAGAGCCAGCCCAGTAAGAAGGGGCTGTCCCTGAAGTCCATTAAGGTGGCTCTGCTGCTTGGCCTTCTATTGCAATCCACTATTCCTCACTCCATGGACCTCCCACCGCAAACACTGAGCTATGGCCAGCCCCCAATAAAGCCAGTCTCTGCTCTTTCTCTGATAGCCCAGGCCTGCTAAAAGGACTCTCCTAACAATGTAATCTAATCTCAGTCTTTATTCCCATTCCCCTGGCTGGGGACGTTCCCTGTCTCTCTCCTACTTTTTTTTTTTTTTTTTTTTTTTGGTGAAGTCCAAGCACACAAATTTGGTTTAATCTTAGTTTCTGATTCATGATACATTCTTATACGGGGCCCATCAAGGAAGGCCCCACTTTTATTTATTTATATTTATCTGCTGGTAAGCCTATATCTGACTAAATGATCTTCCCGGTAGACTAGCTCCCCCCAATCCAGTGTAACCATTTTTATTCCTTTGATTTTTATATACTATAAAAATCGAGATATATCCTTTTAAAAAAGTATGTTTTCATTTTGATTTGTTTTTAAAGTATCAAAGTTTTTGCAAGAAAACTTTTGTATGTGATCTTTTGTTGTTGTTTGGGTTTTTTTTTTTTTTTTTGCAGATCTAGGGATTGAACCCAGGGGCATTCTACCTCCGAGCTACACCCCCAGCTCTGTTTTTTATTCTTTCTATTGAAACAGGGTGTCACTAAGTTGTGGAGGGTCTCACTAAGTAGCTGAGGCTGGCATCGAACCTGCGATCCTCCTGTCTCAGCCTCCCAAGTACTGGGATTACAAGCGTGCGCCACCATGCCCGGCTGTATGTAATCTTTATTGACTTTTCATTTAATTATATTGTTTGGATCCATCAGTCTTAACCACGCATTGCTGGGGTTTATTCATCTTAGCGGCTGTCTGATACTCAGTTGTATAAATACGCCACAGTCCACTGCTTACTGTCCTGCTGATGAGCATGTGGCTTGTTCTCTGTTTTTGAGGGTTGGCTGTTAAAGGCATCCTTGTTCATGTTTACTGTCCTACGTGCATGCAGGCAGAAAGTCGCAGACATGGGAACCTCACCCGGTGCTCTGTCCTTCTTCCAAGTGGGTCCTTTTGTGTTTCTGTCTGCTTTTGATTTTTCTCCAGGCACTCAGAGTGTTGTTTTTTAGATTTTGCCCAAGTTTATTATCTATGGGATGATTAGTCTTATAGGAGCTATTTCTCCATTACCACAATCCATCCAAAATTGATTTTATGGATAGTATGAGGTTTGATTTCTTTCCAGATGAATACTCAAGTTTTTAAAACCATTAATTGAAAAAACCGCTTTTTTTTTGTGGTACTGGGAATTGAACTCAGGGTTGTTCTACCTCTGAGCTACACCCCAAGCCCAATTTTTAGTTTTATTTTGAAACAGGGTCTCGCTAGGTTGAAGAGAGTCTTACTACTTGCTGAGGCTGTCTTCGAACCTGTGATCCTCCTGTCTCAGCCTCCCAAGTACTGGGATTACAGGTGTGCACCACCGCGCCCAGCTGAAAAGACTGCTTTTTATACAGTTCCCAAGTGCAACCCTTGCCCTAAATAAAAATTGATGTGAGTGGTTTCTGAGTTCTCTATTTTGCTTCATGTGTTCCGGTTTTTCTATTTTTGCACCAATATTGTACTATCTTTATTCTGGTAGAACAAGGCCTCTCATTTTCTTATTCAAAAGTGTCTTGGCTTTTCTTGGCCTTTGCATTTCCATATAAATTTTAGAACAGATTGTCCAGTTCCAAGTTTTTTTTTAAAAAACCCACCTATTTTTTAAAAAGCCTTTTAAGATTTTATAATTTAAGATTGCTATAAATCTCAAGGTTGATTTAGGGAGAACTGACATCTTTGGTGTGTGTGTGTGTGTGTGTGTGTGTGTGTGTGTGTTCCTGGGGATTGAACCCAGAGACATATACCTCCAGCCCTATTTTATTTATTGTTTTATTATTTTATCTTATTTTATTTTATTTTACTTTACTTTGAAACAAGCTCTTGCGAAGTTGCTGAGAGCCTTGCTAAATTGCTCAGGCTGGCTTCAAACCTGAGATCCTCCTGTCTCAGCCTCCCAAGTACTGGGATTACAGGCATGCACTAACACACCTAGCTAAGAACTGACATCTTTATAACATTAACACTTTTATTCCATGAGCCTAGTATCCCTTCCTTAATTTTGTGGTTCTTTTATTTTCCTCAGTAATATATTATAGGTTTTATTTTTGTAAAATTTCTACATCTCTATTTTTCCTTGGTTTTAAAGAATATATTGGATGCCATTATAAATAGCATCTTTTTTTTTTTTTTGCAGTACTAGGGATGGAACCCAGGGGCATTCTACCTCCGAGCTACACCCCCAGCCCTATTTTTTATTCTTTATTTTGAAACAGGGTCTCGCTAAGTTGTGGAGGGCCTCACTAAGTAGCTGAGGCTAGCCGTGAACCCGGATCCTCCTGTCTTAGCCTCCCAAGTACTGGGATTACAAGCGTGCGCCACCACGCCTGGCTAAATAGCATCTTTTAAAGATGATGAATTTTTTTAAAAAAGCATCTCTTTAAGAAGAATTTTATTTTCTGTTTGTTATTGGTATACAGAAATGCAATTGATTTTTGTTTATTGACTTTGGAAGTGGTAACCTTGTGAAACCATTTTTAATTCAAATAATACCCAGTGCCACAAAAAATCTTAGTTTTCTATATATAAAATCACATAATCTATAAGTAATTGAGAATTTTCTTTCTTCCTTTATAATTTTTTTTGTATCAAGGATTGAACCCTGGGGGCATTCTACCTCTGAGTCACACCCCAGTCCCTTTTATTTTATTTTTTTTAATTTTGAAACAGAGTCTTGCTAAGTAGCTGAGACTGACCTTGAACCTGAGATCTTCCTGTCTCAGCCTCCCAAGTAGTGGGATTAAGGTGTGTGTCATCACGCCCGGCTCTTCCTTTCTAATTCTTACACATTTTATTTCTTTTCCTTGCTTTCCGCACTGTCTAGGCTCTTCAGGCTATTGTTGAATAGAATTTGTGATAGTAGGTGGCCTTGTCTTTGGTCCATGTGTAACCTCCTACAGGGGCCACTGTACCCTTTTCAGAGCTTGTGACTTGTAACTGTGTATGTAGTTCATTCCTGGTTCCATTTCTACCCAGTCACACACATGTACACATTTTGCTGGGATTCTTCTTGGTTATGCTTTACTTAGACAGTTCATCAACCAAGTTATTTAGTCTTTATCTCTAGAATAAGAACCCCACCTCATTAAGTCCATGAACCCTGAGCACTGGAGAAATAACTCTTTCTTCCATCCTTCCATCTGTCTAGCATAAGTTTTTGCCAAATGAAGTTGCTTAACACTTCCCGGGTTATAATCTTAGGCTGTTTGCCTTGGTGTGTGTTTATACCATTGTGCTATTGCATCTTACATTAGGAACTGTAGCCCCTGTTTCTGCATTATTAGGCAAAATCTCCACCTGGGTGACTGGTGAGTTTTCACTAGTTTTTTGCACCACCTTTGGAGAAGGTGATAGCTTCGTCCAATCTGAGTGCCCAGTTGAGGTCCTTACCTAAATGTGGATGATTGTTTTACCCAAACATTGTTTCTAGAGTCAGGGTAAAATTGCCCATGAACAAGCAAAGCCATAATTCCTTTTAATTTTTGTTACTTGAATATGAGAGGGCACAAGTTAGGAATTCTGTAGTATTAAAAATTCGTGACTAGTCTGATAGCAATCTGTGCCTAATCAGCGCAGCTGCCTGAAAAGTTGACTTATGACCTCAATGGACTTATCTCCCCTGGGTATTTGCAGAGCCACATTGTATTTTAATGCTCTGTTTGTGCACTAACATGTTTCTGTACACTAACTTCCTAGTTGACGTGTCCTTTTGTTCATTATCGGCCTCCCATTTCACATTCAGGGAGGTTGTCGGGAGTGGCCAGACTTTCAGATTGTAGGGAGGCCTGCAGTGCTGCTTTGTAGTGTGCTTTTATTTATTTATTTATTTATTTATTTATTTTTGCGGTACCGGGGATTGAATGCAGGGGCGTTCTACCTCCGCGCTACACCCCCGGCCCTATTTTTTTATGCTTTATTTTTGAAACTGGGTCTCACGAAGTTGCAGAGGGCCTCACTAGGTAGAGAGAGAGAGAGAGAGAGAGAGAGAGAGAGAGAGAAATCGCACGCGCATGCGCGCTGAGGCTGGCCGCGAATCCGGATCCTCCGGTCTCCGCCTCCCAAAGTACTGGGATTACAAGCTTGCGCCACCACGCCTGGCCTGTAGTGTGCTTTTAAAGCAGCATTTGATGTTTGTGTGTGTACAGTGTCTACTGGTAAGTACATCTATTGCTGTTGAACAAAGCCCTGTTTTTTATAAAATTTGTCTTTATTTACTTGAGACAAAAGCAAGCTTTCATTGTATCCCAGGGTTTACTTTTTAATAACATTTGTCTTTACTATTAGGGCACACAGAAGTGAGTTTAGAGACTGGAAACAACTCTAAAAGAAAATACTATCTGTTGGATTCACTAATAATAGTTTGGAGTTGCTTTTTCTATAAACCTTTCCTGACACAACTCCAAAAAGCCAAGTTGACTACTCCCTGCTTTCTACGTCTTCATACCCTGGATCAGCTATTATTCTAGTGCCAGTAACTCTTGGTTACAACTATTAACCCGTATGCTTCCTTACTTAACTTTAAACACCCCCAAGGGCAAGGACCATATCTTTTTGATCTTTATACCTCAGCACCCAGCAAGACTCCTGGCATCAAATAGGTGCTAATAAATTGTTGATGAATGAATGAATCAGCCACATGCTCTAAGTCCATGTGTGCATAGCCAAAGAGAAAGGAGAGGTGGGGGACTTAACTCCACGATTCAGGTACAAGATTATCAAGCTAATCTTAATTAATTAATGAATCCTAATGAAGTCTAGAGTCGTGCTGGAAATGAGATGACCTAAATAATGTTAAATAATGTATCCCAAGTAAAACTCCTTCATTCTTACCTTCTATCATCAAGATATTTTAAATATGATCTACCCCACACACCCTCTCTCCTGGAACAATTTGGTCATTATTTAAGCCTTAACTTTAAATTGCTATTGAAGATGGGTCTGTAACAAAGACTGCAGCTATTAAGTTTCAACTATAAAAGTTGTTTAAACTCTGTTTTTTTTTAAATTCCTTGACTATAAAATCAGGAACATTTATAATTAAATTAAGTCATGTGTTTTTATATTTTTATAAAATGAAAGGAATATTTAAAGGACTGGTGATTATACATTCTTATTGAATATATTCTAAAAATCACATTCTTTTTCTTTGAATACTTCATCTGCGAGTGATGCAATTTTTACTCTAAGAATTCTTTGGACCTGTGGCAGTGAACACTCAGGGAGTACCCAGGTATACTAAATCCAGCCCCTTTCCAAAAGCCCTATCTCAGGGTCTGAAGAAGGACTAGGCTTATGTGAACTCTGCAGCACACAGGGTGATAATCAGAGAGGCAAAATTTGTAAGGATGTGTGTGTGGTGGGGAGAAAGCTACATGAAGGTTTGGCATGGTGGCACTCATCTATAATTCCAGTACTTGGGAGGTGGAGACAGGAGAATTGCAGGTTCAAGGCCAGCCTCAGCAACTTAGCACGATCCTCAACAACTTAGCAGACCCTGTTTCAAAGTAAAAAGGAGGGGGGTTGGGGGTGTGGCTCAGAGGTAGAATGCCCCTGGGTTCAATTCCAGTTCCAAAAGAAGAAGAAGAAGAAGAGAGCAAGCAAGCTACAAGGAGCTTCACACTACACTACTTTTGTGATTACCTCTGCGTGGACTTGGAATGACAGGCTGATGCCTCCTTAACCATGTGAGTATGATTTTATGTTACCAGAGAAATTTAATTGGCTGCTTCCAGTCACCTGTTCTCAATGGCTATAGACTTTGTGGTAGATTAAAGATTGAGGCAAATACTTTGTTACTCCTTCATTAAATGAAGCCTAATAACTCATTTCTTGGATCCAAGTTGGCCTTAGTGGCTTGCTTGACCAATATGACACAGCAGAAGTGTTATTCTGGGGCCTCTGAGTCTAGGTCATAAGAATCTTTGCAGCTTTTCCCTGGGGCTCTTGGTCTCTGGGAGCACAGAGCTGCAGTGTGAAAATTGCAACTGCCTGGAGACTATCTGTGAGAGATGGGCTGATGTGCAGTACTGACTGATTTGAGCCTCCTGGTCATCCCTGCTGAGGTGTCAGACATAGGAGTGATACTGTTTGATCTTCCAAAGCAGCTCACCCACCAGCAGATACTACCCAATGACCTTTGACCTTTGTCATGCCATGCGAGACCGAAGAATCGCCCCGCTGAACCCTGCCTGAGTATCTGGCCCACAAAATCATGATGTACAACAAGTGGCTTGTTGTATTAAGCAGCTATGTTTGAAAGTAGTTTATTATGCAGCAATAGATAACTAGAAGAGCCCTCATCTGAGTATCAAAGTCCAGTGTTATTATAATGAACAAACTGGCCAATCTACCCGTTTACAAGTAAATTCTGTTGAAGACTCCTTAGTTCCTTTAAATCCTGAGGAGCCAGATTTAATGTAACAAATAAAGCACACAGGTTGTAAGATCTGCAAGAGGGACTCTTTTTTCAGCACAGAGACTATGACTTGATAGTTGCAGATTTTTTTTTTTTTTTTGCGGTACTGGGGATTGAACCCAGGGGCGTTCTACCTCTGCGCTACACCCCCGGCTCTATTTTTTATACTTTATTTTGAAACCGGGTCTCACGAAGTTGCGGAGGGCCTCACTAAGGAGAGAGAGAGAGACAGAGACAGAGAGAGACAGAGAGAGAGAGACAGAGAGAGAGAGACAGAGAGAGAGACAGAGAGAGAGCTGAGGCTGGCCGCGAACCCGGATCCTCCGTTCTCCGCCTCCCAAAGTACTGGGATTACAAGCGTGCGCCACCACGCCCAGCTCAGATTTTTTTTTAAAAACGGGATTGAGCCCAGGGGTGCTCCACCTCCAAGCTACACCCCAGGCCCTCTCCCCTTTTTAATTTTTTTTAAATTTTGAAACAGGGTCTAAGTTGTTGAGACTGGCCTCAAACCTGTGATCCTCCTATCTCACCATTCCAAGTATCAGAATTACAGGTTTGTGCCATCATGCCTGGCACTGCAGAAATTCAGTAGTTAACAGTCCCCTGACCCATGCTTATGAAATTATAGACAATTTGGGTAGGATGGAGGGAGACATTAGCCAGGAACCCCCTTCTGTAATCTTTTCTGGCCTTAACTTTCAATCCTGAAAAAAAAATTGTCCTTTTCTTAGTCACTGCCTAAATAGGAATAAGCTCTCTTTTTCAGGTGTTCTGGGAATAGCTAGTCAGGCATAAACTTAATTTCCACAAGTAGAGAGACACGTTTCCTATGAGTGTGTCTGTCGCTTTACCTGTGTTATCATAGCTTCAAAGGGAGCTCTTTAAAAATGAAATAGTTCACATCTAAAGTATTAGACAATCTCAATTAAAAAGATTTTATATTCCTTGGTAATAGTCTAGAGTTGGGAGGAGTTTGGAGTCATTCAACACAGTGTTAATTTTAGAGGTTATGTTCAGGATTACATCTCTTTTTCTTTCTTTTCTTTCTTTCTTGCTTTTCCTCCTTTCTTTTCTTTTTGTTTTGTTTTTGTTTGGTACTAAAGATTGAACCCAGGAGCATTCTACCTCAGAGCTACACCCCAGTCCTATTTATTTATTTATTTATATTTTTATTGGTGCATTGTAATTACACATCATAATGAGATTTAAAGTGATACATTCATATATGCACACATCCCTTGTACATTTCCCTCCATATCCCACCCCGCTCCTCACTCCTCCTTCTCTGTACATGTTAGTGAGATCGTTAGTGACATCTTCATCTATGGACACAACATTATTTAGACTGCTTTATTTTGAAACAGGGTCTTGCTATGTTGCTGAGGGTCTTACTAAGTTAAGACTGGCCTTGAGCCTGCGACCCTCCTGTCTCTGGCTCCCAAGTACTGGGATTACAGGTGTGCACCACCGTGCTGGGTTTTTTTTCTTTTAAACTTTTAACTTCAAATTTTGTGTTTTTGAAGTATATGTGAATAAATTCTCTTCATTGGAATAAGAAAATCATCTGGTACTTATATGAGAGCCAATTATGCATCTAACAATACTATTAAAAAATAGAAGTAGAAACAGAAGACATCACTAGAGGACACAAAGCTTCACCAAGAAATTGACACATAGCAGTGGATTCTTATGACGTTCACTCGGTGGGGCTCCACCCCCTTTCCTTAAGCTATGGGATTTTTGCCTTCATCTCTTTTGGGGAATACGTTGCTTAAGGAAAATATTAGTAATGTCTGCAGAGATGGATTAATAAATTCCATTGCCGACTGGACTCCCACTCAATCTGATGAATCAGTGGTTTTGTGGTTTCTGAAATCAACAGAGCCCATCAATTAAAAGACATACTGCAATTAATGTTTTTAATTATAAACACTCTGAATAGGATGCTACCTCAGAGAATAAGCATTATGTGTTAAAAAGGCAGGTAGGAACAACACAGTACGAGGAACACTAAACTGGGAATCCAGCGTGCCGCGTCTGAGCTCCGGGTTTGCTTCATACTAGTCCAGCTTAACTTCTGAGGCCTCAGTCTCCTCGGGTGTAAAATGGGAATAAGTAATACCTCTCTTAGCTAATATATAAGGTTGTGCATATTAGAATGAAACGAGGCAAGGCCAGCAGACAGTAAAATGTTAAATTTCTAACAAGACATCTATGAACCGCCTGAACCCTGAGTGGGACAGAGGTGTATCTGGTTCACTTGCAGGGGGCACGATGGCAGGACATTAGGATTAGGAAGGACTAACCTCTTTTGATGGAGTTGGCTAGAATCGTGAATGCTATTTTTCCTCCACAGGATTTTTGCTTTCCTTTCAAGGCACATGATAAGGCTTGTTTATTGTGTCTCCTCCACATTTACTTTGATTCTCAGCACTCTACTTATTTATTTATTTATTTTTACCTGTTTCATCACTTAATTGATCAAAGTCAACTGTCAGGTCAAATGAAAAGAACTATTTTTATAACTTCTTTATTAAGATGTAATTTATATACCATACAATTCATCCACTTAAGGCTTCTGATTCAATATTTTTTAGTGTATTCACAAAATTGTGTAACCATCACCATGATCAATTTTAGAACATTTTAGCCAGGCATGGTGGCACACGCTTGTAATCCCAGTACTTGGGAGGCTGAGACCAGAGGATCAGGGTTCGCGGCCAGCCTCAGCTACTTAGTGAGGCCCTCCGCAACTTAGTGAGATCCTGTTTCAAAATAAAGAATAAAAAAATAGGACTGCGGTGTAGCCCAGAGGTAAAATGACCCTGGGTTCAATCCCCAGTACTGCAAAAAAAAAAAAAACCAAACAACATTTTAATCACTACAAAAAGAAGCCCCCTACCCATTAGTGATTCATGATTCTCCAGCTGTATCCTCTTAATTCAGCCCTAGGCAATTACTAATTACTTTCTGTCTCTACAGATTCACCTGCTCTGGAGATATCATATAAACATAACCATCACATGTGGTACTTGGTGAGAGGTTTCTTTCACTCAGCATAATGTTTTCAAGGTTCATCCAGGAGCATGTATCAAGGGTTAACTCAGTTTTATTGGTGAATAGTATTCCACTGTATGGACACATTGCATTTTATTTATCCATTCATGAGTTGATGGGCATTTGTATTGCTTCCACAATTGGGCTATGATGAGTAATGCTATTATAAACATGGATGTAGAAATTTTTGCACGGACATATATTTTCATTTCTCTTGGGTATATACCTAGGAGTGGAATTGCGATGTCCTATAGTAACTCCATGTTTAATATTTTGGTAAACTCATCTAGAAAATACCAACAGTAATAGCTCTATTAGCTAAACTGTTCTCCCAAACGACTGTGCCAGTGTAAATTCCTCTTAGTAGTACATGAGGGTTCTGATTCTTCCACATCCTCACTGTATTAGGGTTCTTCAAAGAAACAGATCGACTTCTGTGATTACAAAGGCTGGGAAGTCCCATGTAAAGCAAGTTGGAGAACCAGGAAAGCCGGTGGTGTGATTCAGCTGAGTCTGAAATCTAAGAGGGCAGGGGAGGGACAGCAGTGAAAGTTCCTGTCCAAGTCTGAGGACCTGAAAACCAGGAGCAACCAGGTCTGAAGGCGGAGAAGACGGTTGTCCCAGCTCAGACAGGAAAAGCAAATTCATCTTTCCTTCAGTGCCATTTTGTTCTGTTTGGGCCCTCGACAGATTGGAAGATGCCTGCCCATACTGGTGATGACAATCTTCTTTATTCAGTGTACTGATTCAAATGCTAATCTCTTCTAGAAACACCCTCACAGACACATTCAGAAAAAAAAAAATGCTTTACCAGTATCCCAGTCAAGTTGATACATAAAGTTAACCAGCACATAGGCTAACTTGCTGCTATGTATCTTTTTAAATTATAACCATATAACCAGCCGAGTATGGTGGTACACATCTGTAATCCTCGTACTTGGGAAACTGAGACAGGAGGATCACAGGTGTGTAGCCAGCCTCAGCAACGTAGTGAGACCCTGTTTCAAAAAAATAACAATAATAAAATAGGGCTGAGGGTGTAGCTCAGAGGCAAAATGCCCCTGGGTTCAATCCCCAGTACCGCCAATAATAATAATAATAATAATAATAATAAATATGTTGAATTTTTTCTTGTATGCTTTTGACCATTTCTATACCTTCTTTGGAAAAATGTCTTCAGATTCTTTGCTCTTTTTTAGGTGGGTTATTTGTATTTTTGTTGTTGAGTTTGAAATAGGCGAGTGTGAATCCTCCAACTTTGTTCTTTTTCAAGATTATTTTGGTCCCTTGAGATCACTTGCATTTCCATGCCAATTTTAGATCAGACTGAAAATGTCTACTCAAAAGACCCCTGGGATTTTTTTTTTTTTTTTTGCGGTACCGGGGATTGAACCCAGGGGCGTTCTACCTCCGCGCTACACCCCTGGCCCTATTTTTTTTTATACTTTATTTTGAAACTGGGTCTCACGAAGTTGCAGAGGGCCTCACAAGGTAGAGAGAGAGAGAGAGAGAGACAGGGAGAGAGAGAGAGAGAGAGAGAGAGATAGAGAGAGAGAGCGAGCGAGCTGAGGCTGGCCGCGAACCCAGATCCTCAGGTCTCCGCCTCCCAAAGTACTGGGATTACAAGCGTGCACCACCACGCCCGGCGACCCCTCGGATTTTGACATGCAGTGTGTGGAATCTGTAGATCAGTGTGGAAAGCACTGACATCTAACCAATGTTAGGTCTTCTGAAATATGAGCATGGGATGGCTTTTCATTTATTTAGGTTTTCTTTAATTTATTTCAGTAGTTTTCAGTGAATAAGTTTTCCATTTTTTTGGTTAAATTTATTCCTAAGTACTTACTCTCTTTTGATGTTGCTTTGAATGGAATTTTCCGAATTTCATTTCTAAATTGTATATTACTAAGTATGTGGAAATATGATTGGTTTTTGCATATTGATCTTTTATCCTTCATCCTCATTGAACTCATTGTTTTTACGTTTAAATAGTTTTTAGCTGATTTCTTAATTTTTTTATATACATGGTCATGCCATCTGTAAATACAGCAGTTTTGCTTCTTTCTTTTTAACATGGATGACTTTCTTTTTATTGATCAGTTTACCTCCTTAGAACCTTCACTATAAAGCTGAATAGAAGTGGTGGGTTCTTAGTCACTGCAGCTTTCTTATTTATGATTGCTATTTATTTGCACGATGTATCTTTTTCAATCCTCCTACTTTTACCTGTTTGAATCTTTGGATCTAGAATGTGTCTACTATATACGCATTTTAATCTTGTTAAAAACTTGGTCTGTTACTCTCTGCATTTGATTGAGCCATTCAACCTGTTCACATCAATGCTATTATTAATATCCTTGGATTTATGTTGGCCAATTTACTTTTTATTTTCCATGGGTGTCATGTCATTTTTGTTCCTCTATTGCTCCTAACTACTTTCTTTACCTTAAAGGAATATTTTCTAGTGTAGCATTTTAATGCCTTAATGAATTTTTCACTGTATTTTAAATTTTACTTTCTTAGTGCTTGCTCTAGAGCTCACCACATACATCTTATCAGAATTTACTTCAGACTACATTAACTTCATTCTAGTGAGATATAAAAATGCTACTCCTATTTAACTCTTTTATCTTTCCCTTTGTTGTGCTATTGTTGATTATATACTATATATGTTTATGTTACAGGCCAAATAATAGTTATAATTACAACGATGCATCATAATTATTATAACAATTTATTATTGCATCTATAAAATTTTATGGATTATTATGAAGCTGAGAGAAGAAAGGGAAGCAAGTCTATATTTACAGAGTTTGCTGTGTTAGTCTTATTTACCATTTCTGGTTCTCTTTACTTGTTCCTGTGGATCTGACTTACCATTTGATGTCATTTCCTTAGTGCAACACTACTTTGCTCCATCTTCCTCCTTTGTGCTTTTATTGTCAAATATATTATGTTTCTATATGTCATAGGTCTAAAAGTATTTATATATATTGTTTTGTACAATAATTTCTAAATCAGTTTAGAGAAGAAAGGAAAAGAAATATGCATTTATACTGTCTTTATAATTGCATTATTACTTTTACTAGTGTTGTTTTTTTTGTGTGTGGATTCAGATTACTGTTTGGGGTCATTTGCTCTCACCTGGAAAACTTTCTTTAATATTTCTTGTAGGGTGGATCTGAGAACAAATTCTTTCAGTTTTTATTTGCTGGAAATGTTTTATTCCATTTTCATTTCTTCTTTTTTTTTTTTTTGCGATACTGGGGATTGAACCCAGGGGCGTTCTACCTCCGGGCTATACCCCCAGCCCTATTTTTTATTCTTTATTTGAAACAGGGTCTCACTGAGTTGCGGAGGACCTCACTAAGTAGTGGAGGCTGGCCGCAAACCGGGATCCTCCAGTCTCAGCTTCCCAAGTACTGGGATTACAAGCGTGCGCCACCATGCCCGACTCCATTTTCATTTCTGAAAGATAGTTTTACTGGATATAAGATTCTTGGTTGACTTTTTTTCTTTTAGCACTTTCAGTATGTATGTCATCTAACTGCCACCCACCTCTGCTATTTATTTATTTATTTATTTATTTATTTAGTTATTTTGTGCTAGGGGTTGAACTCAGGGGCATTCTTCATCTTAGTTACACCCCCAACCCTTTTAAATTTTTTATTATTTTGAAACAGGGTCTTGCTAACTTGCTGAGGATCTCACTAAGTTATTGAGGGTCTCACTATGTTGCTGAGGCTAGCATAAAACTTGTGATCCTCCTGTCTCAGCCTCCCAAGTAATGTGATTACAAGCGTGTGCTACTATGACCAGCAGCCTCTGTTATTTCTGATGATAAATCAACGGCTATCGATCTTATGGGGTTTCATTATACACAAGTCATTTTTCTCTTGCTACTTTTAAGATTTTCTTTATCTTTTCACATTTTTATAATGATGTGTCTGTATTAGAACACATCTCCTTGTGCTTATCTTATTTGGAATTCATTGAGCTTTTCATATGCATACACTGATGTTCTTAATTAAATTTTAAAAGTTTTCAGCAACTGTTTCTTAAACTATTTTTCTGCCTTATTCACTTTCTTCTCTCCTTTTGGAACATCCATTACTCATATATTGGTGAGCTTAATAATGTCTCATATTTCCCTAGGGCTCTATTCATTTTTTAAATCCATTTCCCCCTGTTCTTCAGATTGTGTTACCTTTATCAATCTATGTTCAAATTCTCTGATTCATTCTTCTGCCAGCTCAAATCTATTGCTAAAATCCTCTTGCCTGGCATGGTGGCACACGCCTGTAATCCCCATACTTTGGAGGCTGAGATAGGAGGATCACCGGTTCAAGGTCAGCCTCATCAACTTAGTGAGACCCTGTTTCAGAAATAAAAAATAAAAAGGGCTGGGGGTGTCGCTCAAAGATAGAATGCCCCTGGTTTCAAGTCCCATTACCGAAGTGGCATCGTGGGGGTGGGGGAAGACCTTGTAGTGAATTTTTCATTTTCAGTTATTATATTTTTGAGCTCCATAATTTTTATTTCTTAAAATAATTTCTATCTATTTATTCACTTTTCTCTCATTGTTGAGAAATTGTCATACTAACTTATTTTACTTTAAGCATATCTTTGAATATCTTTGTAACAGTGCTCTGAAGGCTTTATTAAATCTGACATTGGGCCCTCTCACCAGCAGTTTCTGTTGCCTGCTTTTACCCTTGTATAGGAGTTATGCTTTCCTGTTTTTGCATGTCTCATAATTTTATTTCAAAAACTGAACATTTTAGAAAATATATAGTAGCAACTCTGATTCCTTGCTCCTCTGAGGCTTGTTGTATTGCTTGCTTCTTTATTTGTTTAGTGACTTGGCAAGACTATAGCAGTGAGCTTATGTCCCTCCTGGTGTTGCTCCTCTGAGGGTACAGCAATGGGCACGCACAGTCACTCTGGGGTAGTTCTGGTGTTTGTAGAGTTCTCTGACTGTCCCTTCCCCTGATCTCTCTGTTAAGCTATCTGCCTCTGTGGGTATCAGATCCAAATGTTAGGCTCTATTATATTTGCTAGTCAATCGTTCAATTGTTTATGACAATGCCCTGGGTTATAAATTGCTGTACAGTATGATCCAAATAAATTTCGGACCCTTTGCAGAGATCGTCTTTGAAGCCAGTCCATGGGTTTGTTTCAACAGGCTCTCAGCAATCTTTTTCTCTGGTTATCTCCAGTATACTTTTGGCAGGTCTCCAGTTTAGATTTTTGTTTTCCTGGAGCTTCCTTCTTCCTCCTCCTTGCTTCCCCCCAAAATCTCCATTGTTTTGAGATACCCTCAGGCTTGAACTTCCCCGTGCTCTGTTCTAAAGTCAGTTCTATTGGAGCAACTTGGGAGATCTCTGTTGTTACGGCCTGTCTCTGTCCCTGGACAAACTTCTTTGCCACTGCTCAGGAGTCGTAGGTGGGATAGTGGCCCCCTTCTCCCAGAGTGACCCACTGCCCTGTGTTCAGGGCACTGGGTGGAGGTGGTAGCCTCTAGTGTTCTCATCTTGTGTCTCTCGATGGGGAACCTGGAACTGGATGTAAGGTAGTCACGGCCCCGGTGTTCTCAGCCTGCTGGGCCTGGGGTGGAGCCCCCATCCTATGAACAGTGGCTGATAGAGGAAGAAACACCCCAATCTCTTTGCTGCATTCACTTAGACCTTAGTCTCTGCTACAGAGAGCTGGGGTCGGCGGTGATGGAAGTGCTGGTGGCCAGCTCCTTCTGGGAAGACACAACAGCCCTTGACTGGGGTCCAGCATAGAAAGGATCCTGCAATCCTGGTCATATACACACGCAATGCAGCTGTGTTAGATGGAACAGGCAAAGGGGAGTGAGGGGACAGGTCCTGGCTCAAGTACCACCGATTCTTACTGTTCTTACCAAGATTTAGTCGATTTTCTTAGATAAAATTTTCTCCATTTGTTGTGTGCTCTTAGAATAATTTCTAGAGACTTTATTGTTTTCACTAGTTAATGGGTGTTTCACTGGGAATAGGGTCTGGGGAGCCCTTCGTGCTGTATTCCCACAGTGGTTTTGTTAGTTCTATTGATACAAACACAATGCAAATAAAACCAAGGCCCTAGGATTGACTTCTCCAGGTTGTGTGCAGGGGCTGCAGCTATGACTCACCTATCTCAAGGCCGTGTGCCAGTTGGAATGGGGCTGAGAGAGGGTGGAGCATGTGTGTAAATTTACCGTCACTGCTGAGGAAGTTATTCAGACGTTGTCTATCAATGGGGAGGGAGACTAAATAAAAAAACAAATAAAAATGAACACAATTCCCGTGTCATAGAAAAAATGCACAGAGGAAATACAGACCTTATTATACGAGATGGGAATTCCGCTTAACGATTAAAAATAATGTGATTAAATGCATTGAGAATTAACTTAAGAAGGAATATTTGTCTGTGAAAAGTTGGCATATAATTTATAAATGCTACCAGGACCCAAATTGTTAGTTGATGCAATTATTCTTGGAGCTAGTGTAATTTATCAGTGTCCATGTGATTATATGGGATCCTCAAGGATAATATTTCAAAATTTGAGCTGGATTTTAGATCTATCTGCTATTACTCCCTCACTTACTCATTTACTCATCATGTTTAAGTCACTGTTACTGCAAGGAACTATGTGACTTTTTTTCTGGACAAACTCTTTAACTTCTTTATTCATAAAATAAAAGGATTGGATTTGGTAATCCCTAAGGCTACTTTTTCCAGCTCTAAAATTCTACTGTTCTAAATGACATAGTTGAAGCAATCATTCTTTCATTAGTTCAACAAATACTTTGTGCAGCGCTGTGTTAGGAACAGTAAATATCTTAAACATAATTCCCGACTTCATAAAAGTAACAGACACTTCAATAAATAATAACAAGAGTGATGGCTTTCATGAAAGGACAAGCATAGGGTGCTGTGAGGATATAAGTCGGGATTTTCTAACCAGTTCTGGTGGGACAGTGTTAGGGTTTGAATTTACCTCACAAGGTAGACGAGTCAGCCATGTTGGAGGTGGGATTTGCTTGTAGGGAGGATTCCCCGGGAGTGTGTCCCTCCCCTTGATCTCCTGGCCTTCATGATGTGAGAGCAGAGTCCCTCTACTCATGTTCTCTCTGCTTCCCACTGCCATGCCCTGAGCTCTGCAGACTTCAACCAACCTAACATGGACTGAACCTCTGAAATCTCCAGAACTGTGAGCAACTAAATCTTCCCTCCTCTAAGTTGTGGTTGTCAGGTATTTGGGGTCATACCACTGAGAATGCTGACTGAAACAGACAAGTATTTCAGGGAAGTTTTTTTCTGACAAAGTAAAGTTGAAGCCTGTCTTATCTTTCCTGCTGTTATAACAAAAACAAAATACTGGGTGATTAATAAATAATAGAAACTTATTTTTCACAGTCGTGGAGGCTGGGAAGTCCAAGACTAAGATGGAAGCAGGTTCCACGTCTAAGAAGGGCTCACTATTTACTTCCAAGATGGCACCTTGTTGCTGTGTCCTCCAGAGGGGAGGAATGCTGTGTTCCCACATGGTGGAAGGATCAGAAGGGCAAAGGGGATGAATGTGGCCTCTCAGTTCCTTTTATAACAGCACTAATCCTGTCCATGGCAGCAGAGTCCTCAAGACCTGATCACCTCCCACAGGCCCCACTTCTTACTACTGTCACCTTGGAGTTTAAATTCCAACATGCGAATTTTGGAGGGACATGTACATCCAAACCACAGCAATGCTAAAACCTGAAGGAGGAGTGAGGGTTGAATAGGGGATGGTATGGGAAGAAAGTTCTAGAAAGTCGTTTAAAAAAGTGTCCAAATCCCTGGGGACAAGAGGTAGCCTGAGGAGTTTGAGGAACTCATACAGATCCAGTATGGTCAGAATTCAAGGCAGAAACTGGTGGAAATTAGTTTGGGAGGGGAGGAAGAAAGATCACAGAAAACCTTATGTCAGCCACTTAATGAGTTGGTCCTTCACCTAAGGAAAGTAGCAGGTTATCTATACTTTGTCAGATTTGTCTTGAAGCGATGTCTCTGGCTGTGAAGTAGAGGGACATACTGGAGGTCGATGGAGTGTCTAGATGGTCTGCACTAGAATGCGTGTGAGGATGGTGTGAAGTGGATGCTTGAAAGATTTATAGAAACTTAAGCAGAAAGTATTTGCTAATAGATTGAATGGGAGAAGCTAATTAAATAGTGAATTAATTAAAACTTTACCTTGTGTTTAAAATGATTTAATGCAACTTAGAAAGGTACTTTCAACTTCTCTGGACAAAGTATATTTACATACTCTTTAAAATGAGGACAAGGGAAAATAAGAATTAAAAAAAGTAGCAGTCAGGAGTAAGATTAGTTCTTGAAATGAAAGCCTTAAATTCCTATTCTTTTGGAAAGGGGTAACACATTTGGAGAATTTTGGTTTATTTGTGATTATCTTGAGAACTGAGAAGCAAGGAAGGAAACCTGTTTCTCTGTGGAGATGGGTTTTAGTAATAGTATAGTTGGTTTTAATCTCAATTTGCATCCTCAAGTATGTACGAAATATTGCTTCTCAGCTGGGCCTGGTGGCTCACACTTGTAATCCCAGTACTTGGGAGGCTAAGACAGGAGGATTTCAGGTTCAAAGCCAGCCTCGGCAACTTAGTGAGGCTCTCAGCAACCTAGTGAGACCTTGTTTCCAAATAAGGTATAAAATTGGGCTGGGGGTGTAGCTTGGAGGTAGAATCCCCATCACCAAAAAGAAAAAAAAAAAAAGAAATATTGCTTCTGTTTGTTTTCTGTGAATGAACTTGATCCAAGCTTGCAATGCATGTGCCATTATTTGTTCTGGGGGTCTATTCAAATTTCCTGGGGTTTATGTGGTACCATGCCATTCTCTAAATTCAGGGATCCTCTCTGGCTTCCATGTTTACCTACGACTCCAAATCTGAGTGAAGTGTGGAGTCTGGATATCAGTCAGTTCCACTGGGAAAGCTGAAATCACACTAGGGTTCTCACATAGAAGGGATCTGATATGCAATTTGTTACCCAGGTGATGAAGGACTGAAAGAGGAAACAGGGACCACTAAGTAGCCAATTACTAACTACAGGAAGCCACTACCACCCCTTGTATTGGAGAAATAAAGGGAAGAATGGATCTCCCCAGACACTAGGATCCCAGGAGGGGTCCCACAGAGGTGGTTCTCTGAGTAAGGGTACCACTCGGCTGCTACTGTCTGAGTAGCAGTAGCAGCTGATGAGGCTGGTTCTGGTTGCACAAAAAGAAGATGGAAACTGAAGCCAGCTGCTGTTGTCGGGGCCATGCTGACAAGACCCAAAAAAGCAAGGGGGAAGGAGGGAGACTTTTCTTCCCTCCTTCAATCTTTTATTTACCTGCAGAACTTTTTCTTAGTTTGGATTGCTGTAAAAAAATTAGCATCCATCATAACAATGGGATGGTATCTCTCACAGTTCTGGGAGTTCTGAGTCCACAGTCAGGTGCCAGCATGGTTGGAGTCTGGTGAGGGCTTCTCTGGGTGGTAGGCTTCCATCTTCTGGTTGCATCCTCACATGGTGGAAAGAGGACTAGAGAGTTCCCTGGGGTCTCTTCTTTCAAGGCACTAAGTCCACTCGTGAGAGACCCAGTCTCCTAACCTAAATTACTCTCAAAGACCCTACTCTCCTAATACCATCCTATTGGGGGTTAGGGTTTCAACTTATGAATTTAAAGGGGACACAAACATTCAGTTCATACCAAGCCTTTTATTGGCAGAACATAATGAAGGACTCTGGGAAATGGCATCCGTAGAGTTTGAGTTCCAGCACCACAGGCAGGAGACTACAGAAGGGTGACCTAGAGCTGAGATGCATGAGGTTCACTAATGGGCTTATTAGGTAACCATGTCCCTGGCTGCCTTGCTACTCTAAGGCTCACAGGCTTCTCTCTTTTCCTAGCCTTCACTCCACCCTAGGGTAGATTCTGCCCTTGGTTTTTCAAGATTTCTCAAATTCTTCTCCAACTTTGTTCTTCCTTTTGATCATCCACAATAAATGCTGATGTCCATTAAAACCCGGGCCAGAACCATTAACAAGCAAAAGGCTGGTTCTTTTCTTTGAGGACAGATCTCCCAGGAAGTGAAAATAAATTGTTTGCATTCTATTCCTCTTACGCAGAAAATGAAAATAAGAAAAACGAAGAGGTTATCTTCTACAGTAAAGCAGAACAGCCACCTGTGGCCACAGTCGTAACACCAACCATGGTAGGTTCAATAATGGACTCCGATAACTGTCTACAGCTTAATCCCTGGACTCTGTGAGGATGTCACCTTACCTGGCAAGAGAAGCTTTGCAGATGTAACGAAGTGAAAGATTTTGAGATGAGGAGATTATCCTGGATTATCTAGGCGGGCCCAATGGAATCACAAAGTACCTTAAAAGAATTGAGAGGGTTAGAATCAAAAAAGATGAGACCACGGAAGCAAAAGTTGGAGAGATACAGGGGCAAGAGTCAGGGAATGTGGGTAGCCTCTGGAAGATGAAGGAGGCCAGAAAACAGTCTCCCCTCAAGCCTCCAGAAGAAACACAGCCCTGCCATCGTCTTGACTGTACCCCTAGAAATCTCATTTTGGACCTCTGACCTCCAGAATGGTAAAATAATAAGTTCACATTGTTTTGAGCCACTGTTGGTGGTCATTTGTTATAGCAGCAATAGGAAACATATACTGACCGTTTTACCATGTGGCATTTGATTTATTCAACAGCTCAGTGAGACTGAAGACATTATTCTAATTACACAGATGAGAAAAATGAGAGTCAAAGAAATAAAATGACTAGAGCTCATAGACTGCCTTAATGGGCCCAGTCAGTATGGACGAGGCCAGTATTTGGAGGCTGCCAATCCCTAAAGAAAAAAGTCCCAATCTCAGGCAAAAATCCTCCCACATCTGTTAAGGACTATCAGAGGCAAACAGTCCTGTGTATAGGTATACATGCTTACATATTGGCAATTAAGGCACAGACAGATATAAAAGAGAAAATAAACATTAATTACTCCTAAAACTACATTCCAAAATTAGTACAAGATGAAAGATTTTGAAATCTATGACAGAAATGAAAATTTACCTATTTTACCACATAGATGTATGTAGAATATAGTTTGTGTGTTTTTGTTGAAAACTAACCTGGTTATCCTAATGAGCTCTTACCTTCTGGGATGCATAATCCAATTTAGGTATTTGAACCAACAATTAAGCAATTCCTTTAGATAATGCTCTATCTTCTGAGATAACTGCACACTATGATTTCCACCTTTCTTCCCACTTCTGCTTCTCTCTAGAATGGCATCTGGGTCTTTTGGGAAGCAGAACTCAAGTGATCTCAAAGAAGCTGAGTGAAGGGATTCCTCAATCCAGGTGTTGTCCAGAGCACCTGGGGGAAAGCAAAAAACAAAAACAAAAACTGGCAGAGATACTTGACAAAGGAGGAAATCCAAGAAGGGAATATACAGACGAAAAGGTGGGCAGAGCCATAAGTAATCAGGGAAAAGCAAATTAAGAACAAGAGTGAGATATACACTGGACACCTATCACAACTGCTAAAATTCAAAAGACTAGCAACGATCAAGTATTGGAGAAGACACAGAGCTCTGGAATTCTCATTCATGCTAGTGGGAGAGTAAATGAATTCAACCACTGGAAGTATCTACTAAAATTGAACCTATGCCTACTATATGACCCAGAAATTTCTCTTTATTAGTTACTTACTCAACAATACTAAATGTGTTTACTAAAAGTCATGCTTATGAATGTTCTTGGTAGCATTTTAGAATAATAATTCAAAAGCTGGGCATGGTGGCACATGCTTGTAATCCCAGTATTTGGGAGGCTGAGACAGGAGGATCACAGGTTCGTGGCCAGTCTCAGCTATTTAGTGAGGTCCTCCGCTACTTAGTGAGACCCTGTTTCAAAATAAAGAATAAAAAATAAGGCTGGGGATATAGCTTGGAGGTAGAATGCCCCTGGTTTCAATCCCCAGTACCGCAAATAATAATAATAATAATAATAATAATAATAATAATAATTCAAAGCAGAAACAGTTCAAATGTTCACAAACAATAGAATGAATAAACTGTGGTATATTCATAAAATGGAACTCTACATAGCAATGAAAAGTAATGAATACATCTACATGCAGTAACTTGGACAAATGTTGTAGACTTGACATTGAACAAAAGCGTTGAGCCATAAAAGAATCCAGACACAGGACATTTCATGCTGTGATTCTGTGCATGAACTTTACAAAGCTAACCTACGGTACTAGGGGTAGAACTGTGGGAAGGGGGAGGTGACACTGGTTGGAAAGGTACAATGAGGGCTTTTCGGAGAATTGGTGCCGGCAGTGTTCCATTTTGTGAGTTCTAGAGTGGCTATATGGTTGTTTCTTTTGTTTATAACTCAACGAATTATATACTTAGTATATGTGTTCTTTTTTTGTGGACTTACAGGAAAAAGTTAAGAAAAACTACCTTGGTATGTTACATAAATGCACAGTGTGCCTTTAGGAAAAAATAAAGCAAAACCATTTTGGCCCTTAAGAAGCAACCATTGTTTAAACTGCCCGACATAAGAAGCGTCTGAACGGTACAGTCCCTGTTACTTTGAATATTGCAGCAATTTGTGAGTGAGTAAAGGTACCAGGAAGTGGACAAAAAGTGCTCACTGAGCGCCAGTAGATGCAGGAATTGCAGCGTTGGAAATGGGCTGCTTCCTGCTGACGGGACTCCATTAAACCCCACAGGAGCTCCATTTACCATAATAATGATAATAGTAACCACCATAAACTGATCTGCAAGGGAATTCATAGAATTTGCTTGAAGTGACAGGGTCAAGTGAGGGGCTTAGATCCATTCAAGTTAGATGTCCTGGGGCTCAGACCCCAAGGTGACAATACAAGACAATAGGAGAGTCAAAGGACAAAACGATAGTCAAAGAAGGACCACAGTCGGATGTAGGAAGCAGAGCCAGGCCCCAGGAGAAGCCACAAAAGGCAGAATGAGTTTCTAGGTCAAAGAGTGCTTGAAGGGCAGGTTGGGGTGTAGACTGTGGAGGGGGGGTGCTCAGTAGTTCTGGACTAAGCCGGGAAGGAGGAGGAGGTGCTCTTAGGTTATCCCAGCTCTGCTTAACTGGAAGGGCCAGAGTCAGGTCTCAGAGAATTTGAGATTTAGCCAAGGTACTTCATTATCATGTCGTCTAAAATGGTGCATTTAGTACAACCCACAGAAAATTAGAAAAAGGGGGTGCATTACCAATAATCAGTTATGTAATTTGGGGAGAGTTTAGCTATTGAGAAGCATTTTTTCTTCTTTGTGGAACTAGGGATTGAATCGAAGGGGTTCTATCTCTGAACTACACCCCCAACCCTGCTTTATTTTTTTATTTTGAAACATAGTCTTGCTAAGTTGTTGAGGGTCTTGCTAAGTTGTTGAGGCTGGCTTCAAACCTGTGATCCTCTCATCTCAACCTTCCAAGTCATAGGATTACCACTGTGCTCCACTACACCTGGCTTGGGAAGCATTTTTGAGAAGTTTAATTTTTTTGTGCTCTTCTGGCCCTTAGGAAAGCACTGTGCTGCCTGGCTGGAAGGAGTATATGCCAGGAGCGTTCTGGGACATGGTACAGGAAGGGTGTTTGACACAGAGACCATTCACACTCTTCCCCTGTGCGGGAAGGGCTTAACTTTGTGCTTGATTACAGAATGCCACAGCACATCTGGCTATTGAGGAGGACGGCTTGAAAGCTTTTGGCTTCTCTGCAAAGTATTATGAAAGAATCCTGTCGCCATATGTAATAAGTTTTGTTATGATAATTGTGACATCTGAACCAATTATCTTTCTTGTATTTTCTAGTCGGGTAAGTTTTTGCTTCTCAGAATGTTAAATACCTAAAAGTTTAGGCAAAACCCCCAGATGTGTCTCTGCTAAAAAAAAAAAAAAAAGGAATTGTTTACTTGTTCCAACAGCTGGCTTCTTCTTTGGCTCCTTCTTTCCATCCCTTTAACTTGAAGCTTGGGTCACTTAACGCCTACCAGTAGGTTAAGCTCTGCTCCAGCATTTAGGACAAAGCCCATGCCTAGGCCTGCCAAATACTGAAAGCCATTCAGTTTTTGCTTTGGATTCTGCTCTGACTTCTGATTTGGTTAGCATTTACAACAGCATACTACTACTACCTGTTATGAACTTGTAATGGTTTAGACTTAAAATGTCCTCCACGGAAACGAGGTAGCAATGTTGGAAATGGAGTTTGGTTGCTAAGGAGGCGTCCCTGGGGGTGTGGCCTTGGGGATTGTATATGGTTCTCTCCTCCCCCTGCTTGCTCTCTGCTTCTGGCCTCCATGATATGAGAGCATAGCCTAGTGCTCTTCCTCTCTCTGCTTCCCTCCGCCATGCCCTGAGCTCCACAAACCCGGCCTGACACGGACCGAGCCTCTGAATCTCCAAAAACTGTGAGCAAATAAACCTTGCTTCTTCTAAGTTGTGTGTGGTCAGGTTTACTGGGTCCAGCAGTGAGAATGTTGACCCAGACAGAACTCATCGTTTATATCCCCCCTTCATATATCAAAGTCCTAACCCCCAGCATGGTTATATTTGAGGGTGGGGCCTTTGGGAGCCAATTAGGTTTAGAGGAGGTCATGAGGGTGGAGCCCCAGTGAAGAGATTAGTGTCCTTATAAGAAGAAGAAGAGACCAGAGCTCAACTGCTCCCTGTCTTGTGAGGATACAAAAATGTTCCAGTGAGCTTTCCTGTTGCTGTGACCAGCATACCAGACAAGAACAACTTAGAGGAGAAAAGGTTAATTGGGGACTCATGGTTTCAGACCTTAGGGCTGGCTTTGAGGCATAAGCCGTGGTGGTGGCAGGGTGCATGGCAGAGGGATGGGGCTCCTACATCATGGTGGCAGAAAGCAGAGAGAGAAGGGGGCCTGGTGACATATAAAGTCCCCAAGACAACACTCCCAATGACCTGCCTCCTCCAGCCATGCCCGACCTCTGAACCTTGCTGCACAGGGGACATGCTTTCAACACATGACCTTTCAGGGGACATTTTAAATCCAAACTATAATGAGGACGAAGGTCATCATCTACAAGCCAGGAAGAGGGCCTTTACCAGACAGTAAATCAACCACCACATTGATCCATCTCCCAGTCTGTAGAACTGTCAGAAGTAGATGTCTGCTGTTTAAGCCACCTGGGCAGATCAATACATGGTAATGTATGGCTTGAGCCTCGGTAACAAAATACCATAGCATGTCCCCTGTGCAGCAAGCTTCTGTCCCCAAGGTGGATGACCTGGAAATGGTCACCTGTCCCCCTTTCCTGTCAGCACCTTTGGATTCTGTGTCTGTCCTGAAACATTGATTGTCAAGCATTTTGGCTCTTCTTATATTCACTTTTTATTTTTGTACTATGAAAATCTTCAAATTTGAACAAAAGTAAAGATGATGGGCTCATCGATGAGACCATTGATGAGCTCATGGCTCAGCTTCAAGAATTGTCAGCATTCTGCCTCCCCTCCCCCCCAGTATCCCACATATTTACTACAGTGTTTTAAAGCATATCCATGAGATCATGTATATTCACTAGTAATACTCTGGGATGTATCTAACAGACATAGACTTCTTCCTCCAGCAGAACCACAATAGCTTGGCACATCCAAGAAGGTTAATAATAATAGTACTACTAATGATAATAATTCAGTGTAATCTCATACCTGGTCTATATTCATTTTTCTCTCAAGAAATCTTAAATTGTGGGTTTGCTCACATCAGAACCCACACAAAGTCCACACGTTGCATATAATTGTTATGTCTCTTTAGTGTCTTTTAGTCTGAACAGTTGCCCTCCCTCTGGGCTTGACTGTTTGTTCTCCTGCATTCTACCTCTGAGATATACCCTCAGAGGTTTTTTTTTTTTTTTTTTTTTTTTTTTTTTTTTGTACCAGGGATTGAACTCAGAAGCATTCTACCTCCGAGTTATACTCCCAGTCCTATTTTATTTTAAAACAGGGTTCACTAGGTTGCGGAGGGCCTCACTAAGTTGCTGAGGCTGGTTTCGAACCTGTGATCCTCCTGTCTCATCCTCCCAAGTATTAGAATTACAAACATGCTCCCAAGTACTAGGATTACAAACCATGCCTAGCTCCACCAGCCCTTTTTATTTTTTATTTTGAAACAGGGTCTCACTAGATTGCTTAGAGTCTCATTAAGTTGCTGAGGTTTTCCTGAGGTCTTCCTGTCTCAGCCTCCCTAGTACTGGGATTACAGGTATGTGCCACTGTGCTGGGGTTATTCTTGTATTATTTTTGAGATCCAATGATAGGTACTTAAAAAGTAAGTTTTTTTTTTTTTTGTACTGGGGATTGAACCCAGGGGCATTCTACCTCTGAGCTATACCCCCAGTCCTATTTTTTTATTCTTTATTTTGAAACAGGGTCTCACTAAGTTGTGGAGGGCTTCACTAAGTAGCTGAGGCTGGCCGCGAACCTGAGATCCTCCTGTCTCAGCCTCCCAAGAACTGGGATTACAAGTGTGCACCAATACACCTGGCTTATAAAGTAAATTTTATATTCCATAAACAAATTTTAGTATGATGATCTGGCTCCATTGCCAAGTTTATAATCTTTTTTTCCCAATTCCTTGTAGGTCCTCGGATTTTTTAAACATAAATTATACAGCTTAATCATGTTACATGTTACATTTTGGAGTATTAACATCACTGCTTTATATTCTCTTAATATGACAATAAATTATCTCTTTAGATTGCTCAGAAAAAATATAAGAAAATAAGAATGCAAAGCAAATGATTTCTGAAACATATACAGGTACAAAGATATCAAATTGAACTCTCACTAATGTTTTAATTGGGTTTGATGTGGAGAAATTAAAAAGTTGACAGGAGTCTCTTATGTACTGGACCATGATCTGCAGAGACCAGAATCCTTCTCTCCCTCCTCATTCACCGCGTCACATACGCATGGCCATTTCACGTCAACATGTAATATCTATGTCCACTCCACTTTTATAGCCAGTATCTATTTCTGATGCAGTTAGTATTTAGCATTTTATTTCACTTTAGAAGTTTTCAGACCACAAACTTTTCCTTCTATTACAGGTGGTGACATTATCCAGCTACGTAACAAAACCAACAGAGTAGCTGGGATGTTTGGCTTTCATCCAATTGGCCTTCATTAGATAAAACATTATTGATCAACTGACTATAATGTGTATATATATGCTGCCAAGCATGTGTAGGTAGAACATAGTCTAGCTTCCCTTATTTACAGGGAGTTGAGGAGAGAAGGAGGGAAGAAGTGCAATCAAGACCTATTTCTCTTCTGTATTCTGTTCTCCATCTGCTCTTTGTATATTTCAGGGATGTTTGGGCAAAAGGATTTAATCTTTCTCTAAGGAAGGAGCCGGGCGTGGTGGTACACGCTTGTAATCCCAGTACTTGGGAGGCTGAGACAGGAGGATCGCAGGTTCGCAGCCAGCCTGAGCTACTTAGTGAAGCCCTCCACAACTTAGTGAGACCCTGTTTCAACATAAAGAATAAAAAAATAGGGCCGGGGGTGGAGCTCGGAGGTAGAATGCCCCTGGGTTCAATCCCCAGTACTGCAAAATAAATAAATAAATAAATAAATAAATAAATAAATAAGGAAGGGAAGTGCAGTTAGGAGCTGACAAAATGATGTTTGCTGCAAGTTCCTTCAGTTATCTAGGGGAAGGTAAAGGAAGAAAGAGAATGGGGGAGCCAGGTGTGGTGGCGCGTACTGTAATCCCAGTACTTGGGAGGCAGAGACAGGAGGATCTCAGGTTTGAAACCAGCCTCAGCAACTTAGTGAGGCCCTCAGCAACCTAGTGAGATCATGTTTCAAAATAAAAAAAAAAATAGGGCTGGGGGTGTAGCTCGGAGGTAAAACGCCCCCTGGGTTCAATCCCTGGTACCACAATAAATAAATAAATAAATAAATAAATAAGAGAGAGAGAGAATGGGGAGGGCGCTAGGGTTTGGATGTATTTGTCCTATCAGAACTCATGTTGAAACTTGAAAATATGAGTGTTTTAAAGCAAGGCCGTCATGGGCGTGTTTCCTCTTCTGCATACTCTCCCTTGCCCTCTGCTTCCCACCTCGAGTTGAAGTAGCCTGAGGCTCTCAGGAGTACCATATTCTTGGACTTCCCGGCCTCCAGAACCATGAGCCCAAATAAACTTCTTCCCTTATAAATTACCCAGTCTTAGGTATATTCTGTTATAGCAACAGAAAACAGATGAAGAGAGAGGGCTAAAAAGAAAACAACGAAGAGGGCCAGGAGAGACCAGGTAAATAATGTGAAAACCACCAGGGGACAAGGGCCAGGAGGCAGAGTGAAGAACAATTAGTGTACACATGAATTTCAGGAAGAGCTCAAAAGACGACTAACAAACGTTTATAAATTGCAAATGCTGGGTTTGATTAAAATACCTTTTATTTTTTTTTTCTGGCTGAAATTGTAATAGACGTCCCTTTATTTTATTCTCCCATTTTTAAGTTCTATTGTGCTCATTACTTCAGCTTGTCCTTATTCTATTTTAAAAAGTCAAATAGTCTCTTCATTTGTTACAAGGTCATTTCATTTCATAGATATTATTATTATTATTAATTTTTTTTTGCGGTACCGGGGATTGAACGCAGGGGCGGTCTACCTCTGCGCTACACCCCCGGCCCTATTTTTTTATACTTTATTTTGAAACCGGGTCTCACGAAGTTGCAGAGGGCCTCACTAAGTAGAGAGAGAGAGAGAGAGAGAGTGAGAGAGAGAGAGCTGAGGCTGGCTGCGAACCCGGATCCTCCGGTCTCCGCCTCCCAAAGTACTAGGATTACAAGCGTGCGCCACCACGCCCAGCCATAGATATTATTTTTATTAATGTGAGCTTGGCTATCTTTTATTATTGCTCTTCACATCAAGTAATAAAACAAAATATGGAGTGGTAACTTTTTGCTATTTTGTATTATATGCACACATCTTTACCTTTTTTGGAGAAACTTACACACACATACAGACCCCAATACACATGCAAATCATTTTCGCCCTCGCTGACGTGAAGAACTTGATCTTGCGCTTAAAAAAATTAGGTTATTATTTATAAATCTTTTTTTCTTCTGGTATAATCCATGATTTCTTCTTTATTTAAAAGTTAAATAATAATTTGTATAAACTATAAGTTACAATCCAACATTTTGAACTGAACCAAGGCTGTTAAGTTCGGTTATATATTCTTGAGTTGTTCATAAGCCAGTTTTCAATGCCCTTGTGTTATAGAAGGATTAAGTTATAGCTTTGCAGTAGATTAGGTTTCTTTGTATTATTGTATTTACACATCTGGTTGGTCTATTATGCATTTTCTCCATAGTATCTTATAAACTGATTGGGACATAACTCCTTCTCTATTGTGCTTATAAAAAGCCCACTATAGTATGGATTTAAAAAGCAAAATTAAATACCTAATATCTTTGGCTTGGAAAATCATTGGCACTCAATCGCTGCATTGTAATTCTGCCTATGGATCTACCTACCAACATAGAGCTTTAAAAAGAAAATACAATTAAAACCACAGATTCCCATGAACAAGGAATTATATTCTAGTAATAGTAATGAGTAAACTTTCCCCGCTCCTGACCTTAGATAGCCCATCTTTGAGCTTTTCTATGAAAGGCTTGGATGATACTCTTATGTCTTAATACAATGCATAATATATAGGAATATTCACAGATCAGTTGGCATTTCTTTTGGCTTTAAGAATCTGAGCCTTTGTGTCCTAAAATTATAGGCACATAATCCTTGAATTTGCTGTGTGGCCAAAAAAAAAAAAAAAAAAAGGAAAGAAAAAAGTTAAGCGTGGTCTTTTAGTTTACTGAAGACTTGATATGCAATATGAAAGCAAAATGTTTAGTCTTTTACTAAGGGATAAAATGTCATTCAAGTGATAATAGCCTTCACCACTTAGCAGTTTCTGGCTTTCATGTTTTAGAAAATCAGACTAGATGAACTGGTTAAATCCAGATAACGGTAAGGGGCTTTGAAAGCTTTTCCTTGCAGCTGGAGGCTCTGCCATCGTCTGTGGGAATGGGTTCCTATGTAGATTGAAAACCGAAGCTGGGAAAGGGGGGACAGTGGGAAAGTTTGGGGATGTGGGAAAATATGCCTGGAAATTGGCCCTATTTGTAAAGTGGCTTGATATTTTGAATTTGAAAATAATGAGAAGTGAGAGTTTAAAATGTCTCTCCACTGGGCCTTTTACTCTCTCATAATTATTTCCCTCTGTGCCCCTGTCCTCTGTTACTCTGTGAACTGCTCAGGGGCAAGGACCCCATTTATACAGCCCGATACCAGTGGCTTGCCCAGGCCAGGTGCTTAGTAGGAGCTCATGAAATATTCGTTGGTTGAAATGACTGAACGAGCGAATGAATAAATATGATGGGCTTGGCCTAAAACATTCACTCCTATCTGTGAGCTCCATGAACCGGCCTTTCAAGGCACCCAACTAATCATAAATATTCATAAGTTTGTTGCCTGATAGGTCAAAAGGATAATCCAGAAGTACTTGGATGCTACTAGAAGCATTTAGATTAGTAGATTAGAAAATAAAAGTGACCTATAACATACATGTCACATGCTTTTGCCTTCTGTGACCTCAAATATCTAAATATAATTGTCCCAAAGACTCTTAGACCCTACCTCATGTACGCTTATATTCGTAGAAAGATTACCTATGGTCCTATACATCGCTTTCGTGGGCTGCATGGAAAGTCTGGAAAATTATGATTAGCATTGAGAGGTATAAAAGGAGGATTACAAATGTAGTAATAAATGACCCACATTATTCTATTTCTGCTCAGTCTTCCCGGTTTCTCCTCTCTCCCTTATTTCCTTTCCTATAACCTCCCTTCCTGCTCTATCTCCTGTTGGCCTTTGACCATAGAAGCTTCTCTACCCATGAAGATGTGCACTGGACCGTGACCTATACAGTCTCCGGAATTGTTCTCAGAGTGAAAAACCTTCATGGGTATTAGGAACAATTAACATTTCCATTTACCACTAGACCCAAAACTTTCCGAGTGGCAAAGATGTAAATTTATTTTAACCTTAAACCTAAAGTATAATTCTTATGTGTGGGAAGCTAGCAATAGGAGAGTAGTGTGATTGGGAGATACATTTCAATTAATTCTTTCCCCAACATCCTATCTCTTCTGCATCAGAACCCTTTATAGTGTTAAAATTAACAATTATGCAGCTGATGGTTGGTCAAATCCACCAGGGGCCCTGGAGAGAGCCTCAGATAACACGACACATATAAATCATGCAGGAGAACAATTCATGAAAGAAAAGTTATCTGTGTTTGGGATGACATTGGAAGAGCTAAATAGGAGTCAATTTGAAGAAGGGACATTTAGTCTCATTGTCCAGCTCGCCTTTTTCTTTCTTTTTTTAATTGTGTCATAATATACATTTTTAAAATTAATTATCCATTAGCCGCCAGATAAATGTCTCTTCTTGCACTAAGGAAATAGTGGCCTGGGTGGTGAAAGATTATTTCACATGAGTAGCACTCCGAAAGAGAGCTGTTCCCAGATAAGGTGGCAAGTGCTCTTTGAAGAAGTACAATGAAGGGTGACAGGCAAGCCCACGTTGACCAAACCGAATAAAAACCCCAAGGATCTCAGCCCACCGATCGGTTACATAAGCAGAGGGATTCGGGTCTGGAACGATGTCTCACCAAGCCCACAGATGACAAAGTGGTATGAGCTTCAGCGTATAGCAACCGGTGAAACTGGATCCCGGGGAGCATCGGGCATGAGCTGCAGGGTCCCCCTCCACCGAGGTGTTGCGGAAGCATCTCTACAGGTAGTTTCATGCTGAAATCTTCAGGCAGCATGAGAGATGTCAATTCCAGAGTTTTGTTTTGTTTTAATAAATTTATTGTTTTGTTTGTTTGTTTTTTGCGGTACTGGAGATTGAACCCAGGGACATTCTACCTCTGAGCTATACCCCCAGACCTATCTTTTATTCTTTATTTTGTCTCAGCCTCCCAAGTGCTGGGATTACAAGCATGAGCCACCATGTTTGGCTTTAATTATTTTTCTTTACACATGGGGAATATATATATATATATATATATATATATATATACACACACACACACACACACACACACACACACACTGGAATAAGCTGGAATTTAATAGAACCAATTGCCAAAGACTACAGTTTTGCAAATGACCTGTTTTCTTTATTAAAATTTTTGTGTAAATTTTATCCATGACACATTTTATTTTACTTACTCATTTGTGTGTGTGTGTGTGGGGGAGTACTGGAGCTGAACCCAGAGGCATTCTACCTCCAAGCTACACCTCCAGACCTTTTCTAATTTTTATTTATTTATTTATTTTTTCTTTGAAACAGGGTCTCACTAGGTTGCTGAGAGTTTTGCTAAGTTGCTGAGGCTGGTCTTGAACCTGCGATCCTCCTGTCTCAGCCTCCCAAGTTCTGGTATTACAGGCATGCACCACCATACCTGGCTCACTTATCCTTTTATAAATCATATCTGTGTGGTCTTGATTTATCTTTCTTGGCTACAGGTTTTGAATTTTAAACTTCATAGTTAACAAAAATCTTTGACTTGTACTTTTCACAAATGGAGCTGTAACCAGGTTAAAAACCTTACTAAGCCCCAGAGAGGTGACAAAATTATCATATTGTTTCCATTTCCAAGTAAAATAGTTTATTCTTTCCCCATCACTTGTATACTCTGCTACTAACCTGCAGAAGAAATAAAAATCAAGAATGAAGAAAAAATAATGAGGCTTTCTGACATGGTTCAATAACTGAGTCATAGTTTGGTGAATTTTTTGTATTCATTATTCTTTAGTGAAGTATGAATTATACTTGCCTTAATACTTATTTTCATCCAAAATATCTGGATAAAATTTATTATTTTCTTTTTGTAGTCCATGCAGGTGTGCCCAAATCTTTTTTTTTTTTTTTGATGCTACATAATGTTTTTAATTGTTTGCTTTGCTGAGCATATTAATTATAGTTTTATTCTGGTGTTTTGTTCTTTAGGAAGACATAAATATTAGCAGTCAAATGTTAACAGTAACTGGTGCAAAGATGTCATCAATTCATATAACACACTCATTAAAATTTAGAAAATCAAGCAAGGCGTGTTGGCGTACACCTGTAATCCAAATACTTGGGAGGCTAAGACAGGAGGATTGCAGGTTCGAGGCCACCCTTAGCAACTCAGCAAGGCCCCCTGCAACTTAGTGAGACCTTGCTACAAAATAAAAATAGGAGCCAGGTGTGGTGGCACATGCTTGTAATCCCAGTACTTGAGAGGCTGAGACAGGAGGATCGCAGGTTCAAAGCCAGCCTCGGCTACTTAGTGAGGCCCTCTGCAACTTAGTGAGACCCTGTTTCAAAATAAAGAATTAAAAATAGGGCTGGGGGTGTAGCTCGGAGGTAGAATGCCTCTGGGTTCAATCCCCAGTACAGAAAAAAAAAAAAGGGCTAGAGATGTAGCCCAGAAGTAGAACAACCCTGGGTTCAATCTCCAGTACAAAAAATAAAAAAATTCCAAGATACAGAACTAATGATTCCAGAGCAGATACCAAGAAGACGCTGGCAGTTTGTCATAAAGGAGAGGAATGACTGAGAGAGGGGACGAATCCAGAGAGTTCCATAACAGAAACTGCTCCCTAATCAGGTCTGTAACTCTACCTTCCAACTTTCTAGTGAAGAGAAACTGAAGGTAAACATCAGAATTGGTAGATACTAAACACACACACACACACACACACACACACACACACACACACACACAGTACGTATCTATGTGGATATAACAATTTATTATTATATAAAAAACTGTCCTTTGTCCTCATTGCATGTACAGCAGTTTGAGTCATTTGTTATTGATGAATCTTTTTGTTGCTTCTATAATTTGAAGGTTAAAGAACTCCTCCAGGTTTGGTCACAGACGGGTGGTTAGACTGGTTGACCCTAGGACTTCTCTCCTTGGCCTGATGAAACCTCTTCCACGCAGGTCTTTCTGGTCATTTATACTCTGGTCAGGATGCTTTAAGCCAGGTGCGGTGGCACACCCCTATAATCCCAGTACTTGGGAGGCTGAGACAGGAGGATCACAGGTTTAAGGACAGCTTCAGCAATGTAGTAAGACTCTCAGCAACCTATCAAGATCCTATTTCAAAATAAAAAAATGGCTGGGGGTATAGCTCGAAGGTAGAATGCCCCTGGGTTAAATCCCCAGTAACACACACACACACACACACACACACACACACACACACACACCACACACACAAATGCTTAAAAAAATCTGGCTATAATACCATCATAAAGCCCACCAGGGTTCTTATCACATGGTCAGCACCCCAAAAATGTGAGGTTCCTTCCTGCCTTTTCTATGTTAAAGTATCCCTTTTTCTCCCAATGAAATGATACGTTTCTCATTGGCAGAGACTATTTTTAACTGACTTTTAAACTCTAACACATAGCACAGAACTTGGTACAGTCACCCTTAGATAAGTATTTGATGACTGAATAGCTGGAAGAATAAATAACACACAATATGATTAGAAAGGTATTATATGCCCCATTTTCCTACTTTCATTATTATTTGTCAATGAATTTTACTAATGCTGCTGGCCCAGTATCCTTTTATACAGCTGTGTTCTAGACTCCTAAGACACGTATTTAACACGGCAACTTTCAGTTCCATTCTCTTTCAGATAGACTCTAAATATCTGATGCTTTAAAGGTTACTTTTAGGTTACGTCCAGCTCTATTACTATTTCCTTCTTACTTTTTATTTTGAAACAGGGTCTCACTAAGTTGCTGAGGGTCTTGCTAAGTTGCTGACACTGTGCTGGAACCTGCGATCCTCCTGTCTTGGCCTCCCAAGTACTGGGATTACAGGCATGCACCACCACACCCTGCTATCTATTACCATTTTCCAAGAGATAGAATGTAGTTACTTTCTGTGTGTGTGTGTGTGTGTGTGTGTGTGTGTGTGTGTCTGTGTCCTAGTATGGACCTGAATTATAGGAGCTACTTAACTAAAATTTGAAGTATGACTCTTTTCTCTTCCCCAATTCTTAATATCTTTTATCTTATCTACCTGGTCTTATATATTTTGAACTACATTTGACCAACTGCATTACATTCATTTTTTGTACTAACATTTACATTCAGTCTCTCTTCTCTTTGAGCCCTGCAGACCTATCGCTAGTATTTAGACAAATTTTTACATGATATTAATATCAACATTAAAATGTGATTCATATCACACTCTCTCCTTTAAATTTTTTTACCATATTATGTAGTTTCAAAGAGCTCTGAAAAATATTTTTCTTTTTTTTACAATCCTGATATATTTTTCCTTTTCTTTTTTTACACCCATTATGCCATAAATTCACAGGAAATAGGCTCCAGGGCTCTGCTCTTTACCATTGGTTCTTATGAAGCCCACTTGCCTCGATAGAGCAGGCTGGTGCTTCAGTTGAACCCAGGACCCTCCTCTTGGGCTTGCTCCTTTCTTTTTCTCATCATTTTCCTTCAAGTATTTCAGGAAGCTATTTCAGCTGTTAGAGTGCTTGATATGCTCAATTTGTATGTTAATTTTCTTGGCAAGAAGTTTGCCCTTAACCTGTTCCTTTACAACAATGCCAAAGGCACGCTGGGCAACACTGTAGACTCTTCCAGTCTTGCCATGGGAACACTGGTGGGGTATTTATTCCTCTTGTTGGTTGGTTGGTTGGTTGGCTGGTTGGTTGGTTGGTTGGTTAGTACTAGGGATTGAACCCAGGGGCATTGTACCACCGAGCTATACCCCCAGCCCTATTTTTTAATTTTTATTTTGAAACCGAGTCTCACTAGGTTGATGAGAGGCTCACTACTTACTGAGGCTGTCCTTGAACCTGCGATCCTCCTGTCTCAGCCCCCCAAGTATTGGGATTACAGGTGTGTGCCACCACACTCGGCTTATTCCTCGTTTGGACAGCACCCATTCCCTTGCTGTCCACAGTATCAACCACAATATGGATTTGCATGTGTGTGGCCAAAGAAGCAACTCCATATTATGAAGGGCCTGGAGAACCTTAGCAGGAGTTCTTCTCTCCTTCTGTGCTAGTCATCTTGACAAATTACTAGACGATGGTGGTTCTAGCCAAAAGGCTCCATCTTCTTTTTTTTTTTTTTTTTTTGCGGTACTAGGGATTGAACCCAGGGGCTTTCTAGCTCCGAGCTACACCCCCAGCCCCATTCTTTATTCTTTATTTTGAAATAGGGTTCCACTAAGTTGTGGAGGATCTCACTAAGTAGCTGAGGCTGGCCGCGAACCCGAATCCTCCTGTCTCAGCCTCCCAAGTACTGGGATTACAAGCACGCGCCACCATGCCTGGCGCTGCCTTCTTGCGAGCAGCCTGGTGTTTTGTCTCTTCCTGCCGTGTGTGGTGCTGGTCCTGCCTTCTTCCTTTTTCTGGGTTTTGGGTTCTAACTATTAGACATTTTCTTCCTTCTTTTGATTGATGCCTGCCTGTCTGCCTCCCTCCCTTCCTCTCTACTCTCCTCCCCTTTGCTTCTCTTTCTTTTCTTTCCCTTCCCTTCCATCTTTGAGGAGGGGAGCTTTGGACCATGCTTGCTCTTCTAAGGAAGTGTTTTCTATATATTTCTCAGTAGCATGCATTTACCTTCACTTGGCTGTTTTCTTGGCCAGGCTGGACTGTCATTTTTGTTGGTTTTCTCCCATGTCCCCTTGTGCAATCCATCTTATCCTTCCTGTCTGCTATTCCGCTCCTCACAGCCGTCCCATTCTCTTCTGTTCCCTTCTCTTGCATCCAGGAAACTTCTATACACTTTTGGGGACATATATTACTTGTTTTGCATTTTTCTTCAACATTTTCATTCTGGGGCCTTTGAGCTGGTCCAGCAAACTTGCCTGGGCTTAGCAGTCACCTGGGTGCTGTGTATGTGTGTGTGTGTGTGTCTGTGTATGTGTGTGTGTGTGTTCTCCGTGGCAACTTGAATCTTTTGTTGACTCTAAAAGTCAAACCAAATCAAATAAAACCATGAAACAACCCAAAGCAGACAGGTTTTAAGAGCGATGTTCCCTCTTGCTTCAATTCTATTTTTTATCTCTATTTCCTTGTTCCAAACAAAAGTTTACTGTTATTTTTACTGAAATTTTTAATGCAACAGTAATGTCTTTTTATTACTGAACCGTACACTTAAAACAGGCTTTCGATGGTCAATTTAGTAGTATGTGTTTTTTCTTAACCACAGTAAAAACAATCTTTTTTTTATTATTGAGGTCACCATGTTTCCCATCTCTAGTTTTGTTCTTGAAGAGAGTGAATTGCATTCTGAATCATTAGGAATGTCTTCCAAAAGCACTTATCCTCCTCCCTTAATACCGTATCCAAAATAAATGCTTGTATTTTCCCCTGATAATATGAATCACCCACTAAACTCTTTGCTTCCTCGGGCTCAAATTGTAAAGATTCTTGTATAAAGAAACGCTCAATAAATGTTTGTTGGATGAATGGGCAAGTCTTAATTTATCTCATGCCAATTGCAATAATAATTAATATCTTCATCCCCACCTCTATGACGTCGTCTTCACCACAATAGCTAGTATTTGCGAGCACCTGGGATGCATCAGGGACTAACCCTTTGGAGATAGGATCTAATCACAGCAGCTGTGTGTAACTTTGTTTTTCTTTAAAATAACTTAATCTGAGCCGGGCATGGTGGTGCATGCTTGTAATCCCAGTACTTGGGAGGCTGAGACAGGAGGATCGCAGGTTGGAGGCCAGCCTCAGCTACTTAGTGAGGCCCTCTGCAACTTAGTGAGACCCTGTTTCAAAATAAAAAATAAAATAGGGCTGGGGGTGTAGCTCGGAGATAGAATGCCTCTGGGCTCAATCTCCAATACCACAAAAAACACAAAAAACTTAAATCTGAATTTCCAGTTCCCATCCTACCAGAATTGTAGATCTTAATCTCAGATACTTTAGGGTTTTCCATTCTTCTGGGGTTGTTTCTAAGTTATGGGGTTATGACAGTCACTGCTATAAAGCAATATAACTTCCCCCCAGCTTCCTTACTTACAGAATCCGAAATTGTGTTGAACTGCGAAGTATCCAGTTGAGTAACCCCTTCCTTTGCCTCTTTTGCAGATGGTACAATTAGCTTTTGTCAATGAGATGTAGGAAGTCTTCTGGAAATTTCTAGGAAAGCTTGTGCTTTCGGGTGGCCTGATGTTGTCTCCTTCCTCCTTCTTTGATCTCAAATGTAGTTCCTGAAGTAGGAGCAGAAATCTTGTGAATGATTTGCAGAAAAGGCTCCAAGTTGCAAATACATTGTTGAACTGTAGGACCAATTTGTGTAATTATCTTTTTCTTGGACTTCTTATTACATAAGAAACATATTTTAAAAATTATTACATGAAGCCGGGCATGGTGGTGCATGCTTGTAATCCTAGTATTTGGGAAGCTGAGACTGGAGGATTCGTGTTCGTGGCCAGCCTCAGCTACTTAGTGAAGCCCTCCACAACTTAGTGAGACCCTGTTTCAAAATAAGAATAAAAAATAGGGCTGGGGGTGTAGCTCAGAGGTAGAATGCCCCTGGGTTCAATCCCCGGTATCGCCAAAAAAAAAAAAATATTACATGGGGAAAAAAAAGGCCTAAAGTCATTAAGGTTGTCTTTACACTACTTGCAGCTGAACGCATTCCTAAGTGAAACAGGAGGGTGGTAGACGGCGAGGGGTGTGATAATTCTGTCTTACACTTCCTAGCTGGTCCTCAACTACCATTCCTCCCAGATCCTCACTGACGTCCCTTGCATTTAATGAGTAGGTTGTACAGTTTTCTATTCCAGATCTTTGCCATGATGGTGCTGGCGACAAAGGTCCATGTGTTTCTGTGCCACCCGAGGATGTGAGGATATTTGCAAGGCTGCGTATGGCTGTGGTGCACTGTTACAGTGATGGCTCCCATCAACCACATCCTTAGGGATGTGTGACTTGCGTTGTTCCTCCCCATAGTGACTCTAGGCATGGTCTCATCACTGGCTTTGGCTGATGGGACATCAGCAAACACAGTACAAGGAGAAGCTCGATAAAATGCTTGTACTTTGGGACCGTCTGCTTAGGATGCGCTTAGCCACTGTGATGTGAGAAGCACAATCCTCATAATGAGGCTACAAAAAGGGAACTGAGGCACTTCGGAGGATCCCCAACTGAGCCACCAGGCAATCGCTAGCACCAACTGTCATTCACACAAGTGAACCGCCTAGGACGCTCCAACCCAGCTTCGCCTTCAAATGACCACAGCCCCAGTTGAACATGTGAGCAGAAGAATTGCCTACCCAAGTACAGGAAACACAGAATCATGAGAGGTAATACAATGCTCATTGACTTATGACACTAAGCTTTGGGGTAGTTTGTCACTCAGTAATAGATAATTGGAACTGGGCGTGGTGACACACGCCGGTAATCCCAGTACTTGGGAGGCTAAGACAGGAGGATCGCAGGTTCGAGGACAGCCTCAGCAAATAGTGAGACTTTCATCAACCTAGTGAGACTCCATTTCAAAATAAAAATAAAATAGGACTGGGAGTATAGCTGGGAGGTAGAATGCCCCTGGGTTCAATCCCCAGTACCAAAAAAAAAAAAAAATAGATAACTGGAGAAGAGTACTTCTTCCTAGATCCACCATGATTTAGAGAGTGGTAGTATTATAATGACTAACACAGCTCTACAGTGAATAAGAGAGATAATAAGTATTAGCGTTTGCATTTTTGGTGTAAGTCCTATATGTAATTTTTGTGCTTATGAAATATAAGATTCTTGATACATTTATGAGTCAACTCAAAACAGTACATTTTCTATTATATTCTACTTAGCATTTATATAGTGCTTATTATCACAGACTATAGGGGCTTTACAGTATTATTATTTAGCACTTATATAACACTTTGTGCTTTCAGTGTATGCTACAAATTATTTTAATTTTTATGTTTTCAAAGTGCTTTATGGTCATTTAAATTTTTTAAATTATTTCATAACTTTCCTTGTGGAGGAGAAAATATATAACTAGTATTAGGCCCAATTTGTATCTTCTCCGAGTATGTGGATATGTTGACTGTGTGGAGGGCTGGGTCTAAGGCAATGAGGAATGGAGCAACAGTACTGCTGCACTACAGGCCATACTAGAAAAGTCTCTGTGTGTATATGTGTGTTTATATATACACAAAAGGAATATATAAATATAGATCTACATATACACAAACAAAAGGAGTCCCAACCCATTGCTCCCTTCAAACAGTATTTGATACACATATCCCAGAAACCACACATATATTGGTAGACCAGAGCAAAAGCATTAAAACAAGACAGATGGCCAAACCCTCAACCTCTCTGATGATCAGATTCTCATTCATAAAATAGCTATTCATTTTTGTTGTTGTGAGAGTACATATACTTAGTAGACTTAGTGTATATTTGTATACACTGAAAGTGTATACAAATTAAAGCTATTCTGCTAGGCATTACACACCTGTAATCCCAGTACTTGGGAGGCTGAGACAGGAGGATCAGCCAGCCTCAGCAACTTAGCAAGACTCTGTTTCAAAATAAATTAAAAGGGCTGGAGGTGTAGCTTAGTGGTAGAATCTCCCTGGGTTCAACCCCTCCCAGTACTAAAATAAATAAATAAATAAATAAATAAATAAATAAATAAGAGCTATTCATATCACCACCTAGGACTGTATCCAAGTCAGGACTTTATTTCTTGGTGTCTCAGAATTGTGTTGGTTTGGAATATGGGGAAGTGGTTTAGCTCTGTGAGGTTTTGAAGGAGCGCTCCTTCAACTGTAGGGCCCCCCACCCGGTGCCATGAAAGGGCCTGGTGGACTAGCAGAAGCCTGCTCTAGAGTACCGAGTACCGGGCCTCTCCCACGTGGCAGTGATTCAACATATCAATGGCAAAGATGGCGCTGGCGGACCCCTCAGAGGGAGGTCCCGCAGATAGCCCCACCTAGCCTCAGGAGGGCTGTGATAGGCAGTTACTTCCTTCTGTGCTCACAGACGACAGGTGCCTCTACCTATGATAGGTTACAGGTCACACCCTACTGCTTGCGAGTTTCCTGTATGGCCTCTACTATAAAAGAGAGATTTGGCTTTCTAATAAACGAGATTGTGCCAGACATGACTCCCGGTCTGAGGTATGTGTTTTCGGGCCGTCGCCGTCTGCACCCCTTTCAGCATCGCATCACTCTTGGGCGGGCCCCGAGAGACTGATGCCCCGACATTCAACAACTTACTACTGTTCTACTTTCCATAAATGACCTATCTCAAGGAGGAGAACCGTTGCCTTTCACCCTGTGATCTTCCCGTGGTCTTCTTTGTCAGCAGAAAAGGTTTCCTGTCTCCATCTAAACAGCAGTTTTATTTATTGTTAAGAAAGGAGAGGTGGTCTGGGATTTCTCCAGGGAGAGATTTCTCCTGGCAGTGCTGGTGAACCAGGCCTATCGTGCTGCTCCCTGGGGAATATGGGGATTTCTTCCTTTAACAGAGTGTTAACAAGATAATATTCCCTCTTCCTCATAACGCCATCGGTGGCCTTGGCCATTAAAATTCTCCGTTGCCTCCAGAGAGCATTTCCCTGGTGCCTTCTAGGTTCAAGGCGGAGCTCCCTTTGCTTCTCACAGCACGAACGTTGGTGAAGGGCTGGTTAGACTTTCTTAGTGGCAGAGTTATAATTTGCACTCAATCTTACATTCTAGAAAGGTATATTCTTTCCAGAGCTGCACAGACAGTTTTCCTGTATATTCTCACCTTTTGAAATTATACAATTACCAATGTATCTGTATGGCAAAACATGCTTAGTCTGCTTCTCAAACCACTCATTCAGTCGCTTTGATCATAGCATTTTGGAGCTCGGTTTCCTAAGAGAAAGGCACGTTTTCAGCTTGTTCTCGGGTACAGTAAGGCAGAAATACAGGTTTTAAAACAATGATTTAAGAGTCTGAATGTTTCCCCACTTAAATTAAGTCTTCAAAACTGAAGTCAAATAGAATGATGATATAGGAACTATCATGTTACCCCCTTTCCCCTTTTCTTTTAGTGCTTGTTAGCCAAAGGTGGACACTTTTCTAAAATTCATACATGCTTTCACAATTAAATATAAAATATAGGGTCCATGCAATTATTTTGGATGGGCTGGCTGTCTTTAGAAGGAGCATAGTTTTACTACTCTTGTAGTTCTATCTCTGTTTCAAAATCTGATGGCCCCCCAAAACTGTGAAAATATGTATTTGAATATTTTGTTTCTTATAAAGATAATAGATAAAACTACCGGGCGTGGTGGCGCACGCTTGTAAACCCAGTACTTGGGAAGCTGAGACAGGAGGATTGCAGATTCACAGCCAGCCTCATCTACTTAGTGAGGCCCTCTGCAACTTAGTGAGACCCTGTTTCAAAAAATAAAGAATAAAAAAACAGGGCTGAGGGTGTAACTCGGAGGTAGAATGCCCCTGGGTTCAATCCCCAGTAACACACACACACACACACACACACACACACACACACACAC
>PVJS01005305.1:0-64767 GCA_004027185.1 Glis glis | reverse complement strand
CTAATATTAGACTCCCTGACTGCTGACTTACTTCCTGACCTTTGGCCAACATAGCTGTGCTAACGACCAAGGAAAAGCTCAGGAACCTGGTTCCCGCCAATTAGGCTCATGGTCACCCACCCCATAGGAGAAGAATACCTTTTGATGCCAGAGCCTATTGGTATTCTCAGTGCCCCCTCTCTGGAATTCTTAGAACAGTGCAAAGTTGCAGTGCCAGGAGTGTGGGCAGAAACAAATCCCCCAGGCTTAGCCTATAATTATCCAGCTCCTTAGTTCCGCAGTACCTGCGCGTGTCAAACAGTACCCCCTCAGTCTGCAGGCTCGCCAAGGAATGGCCCGCCACATCTGGCAACTCAAGGACGGAGGAATTCTCATTTCCTGCCAGTCCCCATGGAACACCCGCTAGTACCTGTCAGAAAAGCCGGAACTGGGGGCTATCGACCTGTACAAGACCTCCGAGAGGTAAACAAGTGGGTAGAGACAATCCACCCGACTGTCCCAAATCCTTACACCTTGCTTAGTTGTCTCCCACCATACAAAACTTTCTGCTCAGTGCTTGATCCCAAGGACACTTACTTCAGCCTACCCATCGCCCTGGTGAGTCAACCTATTTTTGCCTTTGAGTGGACAGACCCAGAGGATGGAACTACAGGTCAGTTGACGTGGACAAGGCTACCCCAGGGGTTCAAAAACTCCCCTACCCTATTTGATGAGGCCCTAAGCCAGGACTTGGGCACCTTCAAGATCACCCACACCAATCTTATGTTGCTCCAATATGTGGATGATCTCTTACTGGCGGCTAAGACCTTGGAAGAATGCAAACAGGGGACTCTAGATCTCTTGAAGGAGCTAGAAAGACTAGGGTACCGAGTTTCATCCAAAAAGGCCCAACTATGCTCTCAACAGGTCACGTATCTGGGCTATGAACTTTCTCAGGGCCAATGAACTCTCTCAAGAGGGCGAATAGAGGCTATACCCCAGATTCCTCAGCCTACAAACAAACAGCAGGTCAGGGAGTTTCTTGGAGCAGCCGGTTATTGTAGGTTATGGATTCTGGGATTCGCAGAGATTGCAAAGCCCCTGTTCTCAGCCACAGCTGGAGGAGCCACTCCCCTGATATGGGGGGAACAGGAGCAACAGGCCTTTGATGCCCTAAAACGAGCTTTAGTATCAGCCCCAGCATTGGCTCTCCCTGACCTTCAAAAAGCATTACAGTTGTATGTGACAGAAAAAAATGGAGTGGCAAAGGGTGTACTCACCCGAACGCTGGGCCCCTGGAAGCGCCCAGTAGCATATCTCTCAAAAAGACTGGACCCTGTGGCATCCTGGTGGCCAGCATGCCTATGAGCCATTGCAGCCACCTCCTCCCTGGTCAAGGAGGTAGACAAACTCACCCTGGTGCAGGACCTTGTCCTACATGTTCCTCACTCCATAGAGACTCTGTTGTGGGCACCCCCTGACAAGTGGCTATCCAACTCTCGAGTGACTCAGTTACAGGTACAGCTGTTGGACCAGCCAAGACTGAGGTTTATCCACATGAAGTCTGTTAATCCAGCCACCTTGTCAACAGAGAGTGATGAGGGGATGGACTTGACTCCTGACTGCCAAAATGTGCTAGAAGCCCTACAGGGGAGCAGGCCCGATCTTACCAATGTTCCCATCCAGAATGCAGAAGAGATTCTCTTCACAGATGGGAGCAGCTTCGTGGAAGATGGGATCTGATACTCTGGAGTGGCAGTGGTCAGTTCCTCTGAGGAGCAGTGGACACAAACTTTAGACCCAGGGACTTCTGTCCAAAAAGCAGAGCTCATTGCTCTGATGCAGTCACTAAGATTGGCCAAAGGAAAGACTGCCAACATCTACATAGATAGCAGGTACGCCTTTGCCACTGCCCACATACACGGTGCCATATACAAAGAAAGAGGCCTACTGACCTCAGCAGGAAAGCAGATAAAAAACGTCCCTGAGATCCTAGTGCTCCTAGGACAATGTTAGAACCAGCCAGCCACCACTCATCAGTTGCCAGGGAAACCTGAAGATTAAGAGGAAGTCCTGCCCTCCACTGTGTGACCCTATCTGCCCCCTCCTATAAAATAATTGAGAAGTCCACAAAACTCTCTCTTGCTTGCTTGGATGGATGGATGGATGCAAGCAGAGAGACTCCCTCTCCCCTTATTGAGATGGCCCCCATCTCCCTGAACCTGTATCCCCATCTTTCTTAAATTAAACCTTTGCCTTTTTTCTGATGGCACGTGTTGACATTCTTTTTCATCATGGAGGCCATGGACCCACAGAATTAGCATGTCTCCCCATGACAAAATGACTGTGGAGAGGGGTTGCTAGGGATTGAACTAAGGGCCCTATACCCTCCCGCTGAGCAACCTCCCTATGGACGCTGCTACAGGAGGACCTCCCTTTGCTTTATATGAATATAACCTTGGATTGCTTCTTAAGACAGCCCCTGGAACATGGTGTTTGCATTCCTGGGGACCCACCTGTGAAGGCCAAAAGGATTTCCTCTAAAATTAATCACCACAGAGGCCATCCAAGAGAGACAGGTAAGCCTTTTCCACAAGAAAACAGATGTCTGTATCTAGTCTTTGAAAACATCCACAAATTAACCTTCAATTCTATGAGCTATGTTTTGTCTTTTGCTTTAATGAAAAACTGTTTACCTGTGCAAGATAAGGCTGGCTAGCCTAGCCTGAGAAGTTTTCCCCTGCCTTCCTAGCCTGATCTTATAATAATCTCCAAAACCTTTCAATTCTATGAGCTATATTCTGCCTTCCATTTTAAAGAGTAGCGGTTACCTGTGCAAGGTAAGGCTGGCCAGCCTAGCCTGAGAAGTTTTCCCCTGCTTTCCTAGCCTGATCTTATAATCTCCAAAACCTTTCAATTCTATGAGCTATATTTTGCCTTCCATTTTAAAGAGTAGCGGTTACCTGTGCAAGGTAAGCCTGGCCAGCCTGGTCCCACTGCCTGAGAAGTTTCCCCTGCCTTCCTAGCCTGTTCTTGCAATAATCTCCAGAACCTCCAGTATAATTAAATCCAAGCTTTAAAACATTGCCAGCTTTTCACATACAGAAGCAATAACCGTCCCATCACAACTTGAAACTATTCTTGAGCACATGTTGCTCTTTCTTGCTGGGAGAACGCGTCTCTCTCTGGCTTTGCCTGTGGTTCTTTACTCCTATGCTGGCGTGCAGCTGGCCTTAGTTCAGCCTGTTTCTGATGCAGAGTCACCTCCAGGATCAGAACTGATCTAAACCAGTGGGAAGTGGAGAGAGTGGCCAGTAACTGTATTTGACTATTTCAGCCAGCTTTCCTTGTGGAGAGCAATTCGGATTTCAGAGTTCAAATTTGCTTTCAGTTTTTTCCTACATTCCACTCAGGTTGCTGAGACGGGAGGATTGCAAGTTCAAACTCAGCCTGGGCAAAAGTGAAGACCCTGTCTCAAAACTAAAAATAAAAAGGGCTGGGGGTGCAGCTCCATGGCGGAGCTATACCTAGCTTCTCAAGGTCGTGGGTTTGATCACCAGCTCACATGCAAAAAACAATCCTACATTCCATTTTCATGGCTTAAGTTACTCAAATGGAATATACTATTTGATAGCATAGAGGTCAAAGGAAGAATTCTTTTTCCAATAGTCATCACCATCGAGCAACTGAGCTCACTACTGTTTCTGTGTATTCCACCAAGGATAATCCCTACAGTGTGTTTGCCATCATATTATAGTAATAATCTCTTAAAACTTATGACATTATTATAATCAAAATACAAAAAATATTTCCAGAATTAACATTCCCAATAGAATAACAATTTCTCTGTCTTCTTTCATCAAAATGCTATGGAAATAGAAAAGAAAGATGCTTCACAAGGAAATATCACATAAAACACATGCTCTAAAACTAAATTCTTCAGATATTTAAGCAAAAGATTTAAGTAGCACTCAACTATAAAACAACTTTTTCAAATGTTAATAACAAACAGTATTTTATCACAATCTATTATATAAATAGCTTAAGGTTCCTAAAGCAGGAACAGTGGTATAGGCCTGTAACCCTGACTATTCAGGAGGCTAAAACAGGAGGATCATGAGTCCAAGGCCAAACTGGGCAACATAGTGAGACCTCATCTAAAAAAAAAAGTTCCTATAGTTTGTTTATAGTACATTGGACTATGGCTCAGTTATTAAGCAGATATTTCAAAATCATTCATTCATTTATCCCACCTATATTTTTTGAATATCAATCTTATGTCAGACACTGTTATTTTTGTTTTGTATGGTGCTGGGGATTGAATCCAGGGGCATTCTACCCCTGAACCACACCCCCCAGCCCTTTTTATTTTGAAACAGAGTCTCACCAAATTAACCATGCTCTGGCCTCAAAGCTGCCATCCTCCTGCCTCAGCCTCGTCAGATCCTGGCATGCACCCCCACGCCCATCTCAGCCACTGTTCTGACTCTGAGAACACAGCTGTGAACAAAGAGAAAAAAGAAAAAACTTCCCCCTCAGGAACCTTTCTCCACAGAGGGTATTTTCTAATGCTGTCCTTTGATTTTTCCATTTCTACTTATTTTTATTTCTACTACTTGACTTATTCCAGTCAAAAAGCCCTTCCAGAGCTGGTCTTGTCAAGGCAGCCTTCTCGTGGGTCACTGTGTCACACAGCTCAAGAGACCACTCATTCTCCCTAGCTGTGCAACATGGCAGTCCTGTGTGTTAATCGGATGTCATACATCTCACCACCCTGATGAGGTAGACTAGAAGAGATCAAATTTTTAGGTAGAAAGGAGACAATGGGTAGGAAAATATAGTTTTAAAATCTGGCTTAAAAACTAAAATATAGTTTTACTCTCTAACTCCACCCTATAGGGTGTGTTGTCTTAGGCAGAAGCCTTGATGAGCCCACACACTTAATCACAATGCCCTCTCCCCACCTGAGATTCCTGAGATGCTTAATTAACAAAGGATCCATTAGGAAGGACAAGGTCAGACACCAGCCAGCCACCACCTATCAGTTGCCAGGGAAACCTGAAGATTAAGAGGAAGTCTTGACCTCCACTGTGCACACCACCTACCCCCTCCTATAAAAGAACTGAGAAAGCTGCAAACTCCCTCCTTTTGCTTGCTGGGACAGACACATGCAGAGACATTCACTCTCCCCTTCTGGAGATGGCCCATGTCTCCCTGAACCTGTATCCCCACACTTCTTGAATTAAACCTTTGCCTTTCTCTGATGGCACGTGTTGAAATTCTTTTCACCACGGAGGCCAAGAACCCACAGAATTTTCATGTCTCCCCATGACAGTCCTTCAGAAAGCCCCAATCCCTAGTGCCAGAATGGTCCCAGTGATGCTCTCATGGTATTCATGTCTATCCTGCTTTCCAGAATGGTCCCAGCGATGCCCTCATGGTATTCATGTCTAGCCTGCTTTCCAGAATGGTCCCAGCGATGCTCTCATGGTATTCATGTCTAGCCTGCTTTCCAGAATGGTCCCAGCGATGCTCTCATGGTATTCATGTCTAGTCTGCTTTCCAGAATGGTCCCAGCGATGCCCTCATGGTATTCATGTCTAGTCTGCTTTCCCTTGAATCAGGGCAGGACTGTGTGGTTTCTAAGAACACGGCAGAAGTGGCCTTGCCTGACTTCCAGTGCTGCCTCATGAAAGCACAGAAGCTTCCGCCTGTTCTCTGGAACTGCTTGCTCTAGAAAGCCCATCACCATGGTACGAGGACAGTCCAGCAACCCTGAAGAAGATCTGAGGTCTCCCACCACCAGTGGCATGAACTAGACAGCCATGAGCACCGTGGAAGCAGAACCTCTCATCCCAGCCAGGCCTTCAGATGACTGCAGCCCCAGCTGATGACTATGATTACATGGGGGACCCCAAGTCAGAGCCACCCAGCCATGACACTCCCAAATTCTTGACTCTCATTGTCTGTGAGAGATAATAAATGACACAGCTATACCACTCTTGGGGATCTTCCCAAAGGAACTGAAGTCAGAATGTTATAGTGATACATGAAAATCTATGTTTATAGCAGCTCAATTCATAATAGCCAAACTAGGAAACCAGCCTAGGCATCTGTCAACAGATGAATGGATTATGAAACTGTGGTATATACATACAATGGAATTTTACTCAGCCATAAAGAAGAATAAAATTATGTCATTTTCAGGAAAATGATGGAACTAGAGAATATTATGCTAACTGAGATTAGCCAATCCCAGGAAGGGAACAGCCATATATTTTCACTCACATGTGGAAGCTAGAGAGAAATTGGGAAACAAAAGGGACTTCAGATAAATAAAGGGAGATACTAGTAGAATAGTGGAAGGGGATTGGGGGAGGAAGGTGAGGGGGTGAAATGGGAGACATGATGAAGGAAACAGTTCACATAATGCCATGTTTGTATATGAAGTTATTAATACCAATTTTAATATTATGTATGAGGAGGAGGAGGGAGCGGGGTGGGATCTGGAGGGAAACACACCAAGTGCATGTATGTTTCTATCACTCTGAACCCCATTATGATGTAGAATTGCAGTGTACCAATAAAAAAGAGAGATAATAAATGAGTGTTATTGTTTTAAGCCACTAACTTTGGGGAGATTTATTATATAGCAATAAATAATTAATACATCACAGTTAGTGTCAACCAAAATCTTTTCAGTCCCCAGACACTAATATCTTTTCCCATAAAATATCTGTTGGAATACGCACTTCCTACTCTCAGGAAGTATTCTCTGATAGTTAGTAAGGACTTATCTGAAAAACTGACAGAAGTTACTTTGTAAATCATTGCAAATATGTTGACAATATATCTTCTCTCTGCTAAGAATACTTGTGTATTTAAAGAATCCTTCGAGTTAACAAACATTAGGTGCTTACCTATATAAATCACTGGGCTGAACCTCTGTGCAGTACACTTGTGAGCATGAAGAGGACTCTTCCTTTAAGGCTTTATTAAGCAGCCATGCTTTATTAAGTGACACATGCTTATAATCATAGTACTTGGGAGGCTGAGACAGAAGGATTGCAAGTTCAAGGCCAGTCTAGGCAACTTTGTGAGAGCCTGTTTCAGAATAAAAAATAAAAAGGTCTGGAAGTGTAGCTCAGTGGTATAAGGTCCCTGGGTTTAATCCCCAGGACTACAAAAGAAAAAAAAAAGGATCTTATCAAGTAACAAGAAAAACAAAAGGCAAAATGAAATTCATCCAGATGATCATAACCTCTATCTTAGCAAAAAGCAATGTGGCTTACTTCTGGGTGAAGAGAAGAATGAATTCTAAAGGAGAAAACTGTGAACTAAGATCCACGACAGCTGGGGCATTATTTGAGAAGGTGGTCTTTTGCAGCCCTCTATGAAAAATAATAAAAAGCACCCATTTGTTGAGAATCTGTCATATGCCAAGCACCTACATATGATCTAGTAAACTTCATCATGCAATCTATACAGGAATTGTTAAAACCTTTTCCTTACAGATGAAGAAACAAAGGTTCTCAAAGACCAGTGGCTTTCCCAGTATCATCCAGGAAGGAAAGAGAGAAGTCAGGGGATGCACTCACATCTTCTGATGTCAGAACCAACGCTTTCACACATGCCTGATCCCTGCGTCTTCCGGGCCACTTATGTCACCAATCTTTCCTCCGAAAAAATGCCATTAGGATGTGTTGACAGCTAAGTTTTTATTTTAAAGGAGCCAGCGTGTCTTTAGACAAATCAATTCCAGGAGGAAAGTTTTGGAAAAATGCTGCGGTAACATAATGGCATCTAAAAATGTACAAGGGGGAGAAAGAAGTTGTCACAGGAGGCCCTGGGGCTTTTGAAAACACATTTTCCTTTTTGCTCGTGTCTAAACCTTCTGCATGCTCATTCTGCGATTCAGGGGCCTGGGAGAGTCAACCTGGGGTGGGGGAGGTTAAGTGCCACAGATATTATTATCTGGCATTATCCACTGTTGTTGTTAGTGGGGATTGAACTCACGGGCATTCTACCTCTGACCAAAAAAAAAAAAAAAACCAGTAGGAGGTAAGTGAAATAGTCTTACACATTTTACACCCAGAGACTTGAGCTAACCTGTGGGAGTGTAAAGCCTTGAAAAGTGAATGGTGAATGGTGCTGGGTGTGGCGGCACACACCTGTAATGCCAGTACTTGGGAGGCTGAGACAGGAGGATGGAATGTTCAAGGACAGCCTTAGCAACATAGCAAGACCCTCATCAACGTAGCGAGAACTTGTTTCAAAATAAAAAATAGAAATATATATATATGATAGAAATATATTATATTATATTATATATGTTAAACCACAAGCGCAGAACAGAAGATCCGAGGCCACCAACTCAGCTAAGGCAAGAGGCTTTATTAGCCACGGTGGCTACCATTTCCTGGCAAAGGCAGAAACGGCAGCCCTTGTGTCAGCTCACCGTTCCCCTTTTATAGCAAGTAAGCCAGTTACAGAAGCAGAATTTGCGGGTTATGGTTTGAAGAAATTCTTTCCTTATTTAGCATAAAGAGCGGGGACTGGGTTCACAGGCCTTTTCTTTTCACGGGCTTCTTCTCCGGGAGGGACTGGCTGTTACTACAGGCAGCCCAGAACTAGGGAAATGACTCAGCAATTATGGAGACCAGACACAGGAATATAAGGTATTTCTTTGTTAGCTTTTTCTCAATACCACCTTCCCCACTGCTGCTGTTCATTTTTCTCGAACCTTTGAGGAGAAGATCTCTGGCTGCTCCTCCTGCAGTAGGGGCAGATAGGGGACATGGCTATGGAGTACCATGAGCGTCACAGTGTCTTTCCTGGCCCTTACATAGGCCATCAGGCAGTTCATGATACAAGACCTCACTGTAACGATTAACAACAAAATCAGTATAGGGCCTGCCGCTGCAGTGACCAGGGTGGTCAGCCAGGGTGACCATGAATACAGTGATTGATGCCAGTTTTCAGGAGAGTCTTGGTGGCATTTTTCTCTTTTCCTAAGTCTGGTTCTTACTGAAGCTAAGGTCTCCCTAATGACTCCAGACTTGTTAGCATTAAAGCAACATGCTTCCCCCAAGGCCATACATAACCCTCCCTGTTCCATAAATAGTAGATCTAACCCTCTTTTATTTTTGTAAGACTACTTCAGCCAGTGAGTCAACTTGTTCTTCCAGCTGGGCTATGGAATTTTGTAAATCTTCTATGTCTACATCTATCTGGGCACTTAATTCCTTGAAGTTTTTATCCTCCATTATCAGGGCAGAGGCTCCTAGAGCAGCTGATCCAGCTATTCCAGCTCCGACCAGCAGAGGGAGTAGAATTGGAACTGCTCGGAGTGCCCTGAAACCAGCACTTTGTTCAAGATATTTCTGTCCTTTCTTCTCCCCATAGAAATAGACTTGAGGGAGGACGTGGACCAACATACAAAGGTGTGCTTCTAATTGGAGCTAGTCTGAGGGAACACATTTTATAAGCCCATTTGTACATGCCAACAAAGAATGCTCGGGACCTCTATAGAAAGTCCTCTCCGAGATGAATTGGTTTACTCTAGTAACATCTAAGCAGACACTCTCATAAGGAGAGCCTTTTAATTCATACCTAGGGGACACAAGGCAGGAGCCTTGGCCTTGTAAATCACCCAAAGTCAGCTTTGGAAGACTCCATTCAGTTATTTGCCTTATTGCTTATGATGGACAGATTTGACACCACCCCTATATAGTAAGGAGGGTTTGGGTTTAGACAAAGCCAGCAGTCCTTTCCTTTTTCTGGGTCAGAGGCGTTTACCCAACTATGGACCCTTGTTATTAATTTGATTATTGGGGAGATATTTTCAGAGTCGGGGGTCTCTAGAGGGGGGTGGTATATAGCCGATGGGGTTGGCTGGGCCCACAACCCCGGGATCAATGGGGTGGTCTCTGAGCTAATCGTTGTCTGAACCTATGGGCTAATTGTTGTCTGAACCTGGGTCTCCTAGGTATTGGCAGATATCAACCGCTGTTTGGTCCTATGGGGTGGGGTCTCAGGGAGAGAGTTTTCACTGTATAGTGATCTCATCTCCGGCATCCTTTCCATGGGCATGAGCCTTATTCGCCATGTCCTGCCTGAGTCCAGTACATATCGCCAGCTGCGGTCCAAGTTAGAACTGTGATTGTTAGAGGATTACAGTTTCCTCCCGGGCCCCCATAACAAGGTATTGGTGGGTGCCTCATTCTACTCTTATATGAGGGTCCTCATGTTTTTTCGGGAGTCTCAGTTTCATATCCCCATTTAGCACAGTAGGATTCTCATTTTACATTATATTCAGCTTTCCCATCTGATGGGCAGACATAGAATTGTACCTTCTGCAGTTCTTTTTTCCATTTTGTTGGCTCTACATCCTATGAATTTAATTCTTGAATCTCCCCACACTGGTGGTCTCGAGGTCATTAGTGAACATAGATCTATTCTGAAGACAGGCTGGCCATCAGTTACTGTTTGAGAAATAACCTTTTCTCCCCATTTTTTTTTTTTTTTTTTTTGCGGTACCAGGGATTGAACCCAGGGGCTTTCTACCTCCGCACTACACCCCCGGCCCTATTTTTTTATATTTTATTTTGAAACCAGGTCTCACGAAGTTGTGGAGGTCCCCCTGGTTTTTTAATCTCCCAAATCCATCTCGGGGGCTCCCTGAATCCCAACCCTGCAGTCAGACCAACAAGGTGTAATCCTCCTATAAGGATTAGGAGCGCACAAGCTTTACTCTCAAAGAGCGCCCTGGATCATGGTAGGTCTTCCATTTAGCTTCTGGCTCTCCTTTTTTCTCGAACGGCTTTACCTGAGACCAATGTATCCAACTGTCTTTTCCTGCTACCTTGACTGCTGCAGGGGTGCTAAGGATAACTTGAAAGGGGCCTGTCCAGCAGGGCTCGAGAGGGGCTGACCAGAACCACTTTATCCAAACCAGCTGTCCGGACGCGTACCAGGACTTCTTCTTTTCATTGGGGGTGGTTTGGCTGTGCTGTGCTGCGGCCACTGCTCGGTGGGATGTCTCTAGAGTGACCTGTAAAGCTTGGAGGGAATGTAGAAGGTTATGATTTGAGAGCTTTGTGAGTTCATGGTCAGCTACCTGGGGTAACAAAGGAGGGGGACGACCATACAGAATCTCAAATGGAGAGAACCCTTGCACAAATGGGGTGCACCTGACCCATAGGAAAGCCATAGAAAGGAGGGTCACCCAGTCACCACCCAGCTCTGCTATATACTTTGTGAGAATTTCTTTTTAAGTCCTATTCATCCTTTCCACCTGTCCTGAACTCTGAGGCCTATAGGCACAGTGCAGCTTCCAGGATATTCCCAGGCATCTAGACATGTCCTTTGTGACTTTAGCCATGAAGGCTGGGCCATTATCGGACCCCACTGCTATTAGGAGGCCAAATCTGGGAATAATGTCCTCCAAAAGCCTTTTGCTACTATCTGAGCTGTCTCTCCCTTCGTCGGGAATGCTTCGACCCAACCAGAGAAAGTGTCCACTAGAACTAGGAGGTAACGGAACCCATGCTTTCCAGGTTTTACCTCCGTGAAGTCTATTACCCAGAAGTCACCAGAGGAGGTACCTCAAACAGTCTCTCCTTTCCATCCCTGTCGTTTTCCCGAGTTTACCTGCTGGCAAGTGGAACAGCTGCTTACAGTTTGTTTGGCAAGTTTAACCAAGGATGGGATATGGTACACCTTGTTGATCAGTTGATACAGCTTGGTTTCTCCCAGATGAGTGTTGAGGTGGGTTGTGTGGACTAGCTCTCTTCCCAAAGTGGCAGGAATTGCAATCTTTTCTTCTCAGAGTACCCTCCACCCAGAGGAGAGAATCATATGTTCACCTAGTTTAGCTATCTCTTCATTGGTATAGTGGGGGCTTGATGGCAGCTCCGGAAGAGAGTTTATCACTCCCATGGTTGTGGGTTCTTCTGTAGGCACAGTCCCATCCTCCTCTGCCTTCTTAGCTGCTTGGTCCGTGGCCCAGTTTCCTCTAGCCTCAGGGGAGTCATCGTTCCTGTGCCCTGGACAGTGGATGATTGCCAACTTCTTTGGCATCCATAGGGCTTCAAGGAGCGCTAGGATCTCAGGTACATTTTTTATTTGCTTTCCTGTTGTGGTCAGTAGGCCTCTTTCCTTGTATATGGCACCGTGTACATGGGCAGTGGCAAATGCGTACCTGCTATCCGTGTAGCTGTTGGCAGTCTTTTCTTTGGCCAGTCTTAGTGCCTGTGTCAGAGCAATGAGCTTGGCTTTTGGGGCAGAAGTCCCTGAGTCTAAAGTTTGTGTCCACTGCTCCTCAGAGGGACTGACCACTGCTGCTCTGGTGAGATTTTAGAGGTGTCTCAAGGATAAGATTCAATATTTCCCGTTGCTCCCTGGATCTGAAGCTCTTCCTTAGACAGTGGCCCCTTGGGATTTTTTAGGACTGAGAAAGCAGCTCCAGTGTCCACTAGGAACTTAACAGGTTCCCCCCACCTTTAATGTCACCATAGGCTCACGGGGGGCTTCTGAGCCTCAGCCCCATCATTTCTTGAGGTTTAGGATGGGGGTTTCCCGTTTTCTCTTAGGGCATTCATTCGTCCAGTGTCCCGTCTCCTTGCAATCAGCACATTGGTTTTTTTCCCAGGGGAGATCTTGCTCCACGGATCTTTTGTCTCTCAGTGTGGGGTCCAGGGTTGGTGGCTGAAACTGCTGCAGTGACAGTTCACTTCATTCTCTTATTCCACTTTTGGTCTTCTCCTTCACTGTCCCTATTCTGAAACAGCTTTCGAGCTATCTCTACCAATTCAGATATGACTTTTCCCTTAAATCCCTCTAATTTCTGAAGCTTTCTCCTAATATCTGGGGCAGACTGGGAGACGAATGCAATGTTAACTATTCGTCTGTTTTCCTGAGCTTCCGGATCTAAAGGGGTGTAGGTCTGATAGGCTTCCATCAGCCTCTCTAGGAAAGCTGATGGGGATTCCTTCTCATCCTGAATGTTCTCATTTACCTTGGCCATATTGGTTGACTTCCTGGCTGAAGCTCGTACCCCACTGAGCAGAGCTTCGTGGTACCTGGCTATCGCCTCCTTACCTGAATCGGAGTTATAGTCCCAATTGGGACGAGTTTGTGGCACCAACCTCTCCGCACCAACGGGGTCAGTAGTGGGGGTCCCGTTCTGACTCAAAACAGTACGACATGCCCCTTGTTGGATTCGCTCACGCTCTTCAGAAGTAAAAAGGACCTGTAAAACCTGTTGATAGTCATCCTGTCAACAGGTTTGATGAGTAAAGAAAATGGTTTCCAGGAGATGAACAAGTGCCTGAGGTTTCTCAGAGAAAGGGGTTTTTGCATTTTCCAGTTATAAAGGTCAGTAGTAGAAAATGGGATGTAGATGAGACGTCCCTGAGTCTGGTCACTGCTGGTACTTGGTACCAGTCAGGGAAGGAGGGAGGGTGTATCAGAGGGCAGAATGGTGGCAGCAGCCGCAGGCAGAATGGGGTCAGACTGACCACAGGAAGATCCTGCATGAATGTGAGGGGGGCTGAACAGAGGTGGGTTTAGAGGCTGGGAGGAGACCGGTGGAGGGACTATAGGAGCAGGAGGATAAGGGGGTGGAAGACCAAAGGGGGAATCAAGCAGATCTGGGCAGTCTTCCTGGAGGATGGCTGGCTTTGTATTGGCGTCCTTGGGCTCTTTTCTTTTTACTTGTTGGGGTTGGGTTAACAAGATAGAGGTGCGACCCAGTTTTTTGGCCCAAGTAGGTCTATCCAAGTATTGATGTAGAAGATTTGGTCAGGATGACCAGGCTTGGAAAATATCACCTGTTGTACAAGATAGAGATCAGGTAAGAAGAAAGAGCCTGCAGTCGGCCAACCTGTGCCGAAAGAGGGCCACTCTAACTCACACAAAGTTCACAATGGTGCCTTTGACACTGTATACCCCTGGCAACGAGCTAGTCTCTGAAATTCAGAAAAGTGTGAAACCAAGATTTCCAAGGGGGTTAGAGAAGAAGAAGATGCTTGAACCATGTTGGAATTTTTATAAATGGATCTCAAGGTAGGCTTGGATTATGGAGGGTTGGTATAAACTCCTAACCAGGTGTCTCTCCCGATGGCAAGGAGCAGTTGGGAGCTTTCGCTTTCCCCTGGCTCCCCACTTCCCAAAGCCTTAGGGGTTACAAGCAGATGGATCACTGCTCAAGTGGGCTGGGAGAGTGAACTCCTGGAGTCTGTACACCTTTATGAGGTCTAGGGGGACCTAATGTTTTGGGTCAGTGGTGTGCTGCTTCTAGAGGTTACTTCCCCAAGTTTCACATTGGGGCCGCTTCCCTCCACTGTATCTCAGACAAGCTTTCTCCTGACTGGGGGAGAAGGCCGGTTCAGAGTGCTGGGGAGACCAGCCCCTTATGTGCACTCATCTGGAAGAACCTCCATTATTTCCCCATCTGACCCTGGGGTGGGGTATATCTGTTGAAATGGGTCCGCAAGAGTTAGTCACAGATCCTAAAACCCTGGCACATAGCCCCTGTCTCTCCTGTCCACCAGCAAAAGACCAGAGTTGTAGGGTAAGGAATGCTAATGAAAGAGAGGCAGATCAAGATGTAACAAACCAAAAGTAGAACGCGTTCAACCCTAGTCCAATCATGCACGGTGGTGGCCCTCAGACCCACTGAGAAAATGAAGATCACAATAGGAATGATAACAAGAATCCAAACATTAGTGCACCATCCAAGAGTTAGAGATGTGGCACCCATGGGGAACAAAAGAACAATTGCATAAAACAGGAGAAGGGGAATCAACGTGTATGGGACAGATGAACAACCAACAAAGACAGACACAGACACTAAGACTAACAACATCAAATCCCGGGAACCAGAACCAGAAACTATGAGGCTGGGGATGTCTCCCAAGTCTCTGGAGATCAAGGTTAGTGATTGCATCCAATCAACCTCGATCCCCCTACATGAGTCGACTCACCAGAACAGATCTCTCCAGAGGGTACCAGATGCCTCTGTCAAATGTTGGGTGGTTAAGCAGAGGCAGAACGCCACTGACTCGCCACCGGGGCTGAGGAACATCTTCTCAGCGGCCACCCGCTGGGGGTTCGTCTGGCCCTCCTGCTCCGGGTCACCATCCAGGGGTCTGAGTGGGATCTGATCTTGCTGGGGCCTCCAGATGTTAAACCACGAGCGCAGAACAGAAGATCCGAGGCCACCAACTCAGCTAAGGCAAGAGGCTTTATTAGCCACGGCGGCTACCGCTGTCTGGCAAAGGCAGAAACAGCAGCCCTTGTGTCAGCTCACAGTTGCCCTTTTATAGCAAGCAAGCCAGTTACAGAAGCAGAATTTGCGGGTTATGGTTTGAGCCAACCAACCACAGAAATTCTTTCCTTATTTAGAATAAAGAGTGGGGACTGAGTTCGTGGGCTTTTACTTTTCGCAGGCTTCTTCTCCTTGGCGGGACTGGCCGTTACCACAGGCAGCCCAGAACTAGGGAAATGACTCAGCAATTTTGGATACCAGACACAGGAATGTAAGGTGTTTCTTTGTTAGCTTTTCCTCAATACCACATTATATGGTCAATATTTGAACTCATTCTTTATATTCTTTGCATCATGTCAAAAATGTGCCTACCAAACCCCAGATATGTTTCCTTATCATCAATAACTCTCCTCATCTTGCACGCTTGTTCCAACTTTCATTGAAAACAAGAAAAATACAGAGATGAAAATTAAAAGTAACTCGGCATCTTTTGGCGTAAAACAGTGCGTAACTGGCCTATGTTGATTTGGAATGAGTATGAATTCCACTCACAGCTCCGACTCCCATTGTGGGCTATTTCATCCTGTCAGAGTGTCTGGATGGAGGGGCCTGTGTTCCTACACTCAGCACAGCAGGTGGTAGAGTTTCAGACAAAAATTACCTCTAAGTTGTTGCTGGTCTCCAAGAATGAGTGACTGCCCCTTGAGGGTCTGGTTCTTCCTCCTCTCTCAGGAATCATGATGCCACTTGCTGTGGTACCCAGTGGTCCCTGCCAGAGCCTCCCACAGGACGCCCCTGCATACAACAGTCTCCCCATTTCGCCTCTAGGACCATCCTGTCAACCTGTCCATCTCTTGCTCCGCCCTTGGTTCCAGGAACTCCCAGTTGCCTGTGCTGCTCCAAATTGAAGGCTAATGGTCTCTGTGGGGCTGTCTTCTGGCCCACCCACCTAATCGCATTCCTCAAGCACTCCTAAAATACCACCTGTGCAGCCCCATGCTCAGCATGATGTTGAACACGTGGTCTCCCTACGTGACTGGGGATTCTTCTGAGAAATACCTGAGAGGTTCTAAGTCCTACTCCAGGTGTCCTCAACCTTTCTGGAAGTTCCTACTGCCTCTTCTGCTCCCCTTTGCCAGGGGCCAGCTCTCAGGAGGGAATCGATCATTCCTCCCTGACCTCTACTCTATACCCTGCTCTTCTACCTCTCCTTGTCCCAGGTGACAAAAGTCATAGCACCCAGCCTGTAAACAATATAATTTACAGAAGGGTGCTCAAATTGTGCTGCATGCTATAATCACCCGGGAAACTTATTTTTTTCGTAAGCAGCAGTCCTTGAACTTGACCTCAGAATAAACAATAGAATCAGTCTCTAGGAGTAGGTATTAAGCGTTAGTATTTTTTATGGCTCCCCAAGTGATTGTGATATGTAACCAATCAACCTTGATCCCCCCTAGGTTGTATCTGTGTCGACTCACAGATACAATTAAGCCCTCCCCCCGTGGTGCTAGAGATGGAACCCAGGGCCTTAAATAGGATAGTTCTTAGACCCCCAGCCCTAATTAAACCATTTGGTTCAAGTCAGCCAGGCCTAACTCTTAGTGAATAGAGAGAAATTATGGGGATAAAGAAAATCTTTTTCTGATAAGACAACATAGTGCTGAAGCAGAATGTCAACTCTGTAAACCAAAACCAAAAACTGACTTCTTTGCTCTAGGATAAGAATATCTATTATTTCTCTGAAATAACAAAACTCATTTCATGTATGAGAAGCTGAGGAATGTTAAAAGTTAAGGAAATTAAAAAACACATCAGTTTAATATTTTCCAAATACCATCCCTGACTTCCACTCATCTTTTTCATTGATTCATTGATTCACTTTTGCTTAAATCATTCAAGAAAGGAGTAGCCAGAACCAGCACTACATAGAGAAGGAATAAGCTGTCATTTATATATATTAATGGAGCAAAAAGAGAGACTCCCCTTCATTTATAATTCACTGAACAAATTAGCTACTGAGTGCCTACTCGGGTCATGTGCTTCTCAGAACTTAAGAAGAGCATAGTGGATAAACCTGCTCTCTTCCTTCAAGAAACTAACAGTTGAGTGGGTGAGGTACCAAACACCTGTAATCCCAGCTACTCAGGAGGCTGAGGCAGGAAGATGAAAGGTTTGAGACAAACCTGAGCAACTTAGTGAGACCCTGTCTCAAAAATAAAAAAATAAAAATGGATGGGGGTACAGCAAAGTAGTAGAGTTCAATCCATAGTTCAAAAAGAAGACAAAGATGAGGAAGAGGAGGTGGAGGAGGAGGGAAGCAGAAGGAGAAGGAGAAGGAGAAGGAGAAGGAGAAGGAGAAGGGAGGGAGGAAGGAAGGAAGGAAGGAAGGAAGGAAGGAAGGAAGGAAGTTAGTTCAAAGAGGGAGGCAGACATATTGAATGAAGGACCTAAGGGCACATAACTGTAGCTAGGTGGGTGGAGGAAGGACTCCCAGAGTTCTAAGATGAGAAGTGGAGACCAGCTCCAGGCACACCCCTGAACTGCCTCCTCCTCCTTTCCATTTCTCTTTGTCCAATACCCCCACTCTTGCCCGCCATGACCCAGGAACACTTTCCATTCAAACTGCTTGGGAGCCCTGACCTCTGGTGAGTCACAGGCTAAGAACCACCTGACCATCAATAGAAGTTTCTTCAGCTGCATTAAAACTTCCGGCCACGTGAAAATAAGGTGGGAGAGGTCCTTTGATAGCATGTGAAGAGGTTGGGTCCAATCCCAGGACAGCAAGAGAGGCCAGTAGGCAAGGACAACTCACTGGCAAACCGAATCAATAACAGAAGAGAGCCAAGAACCCCAATCAGAAAAGTGAGAGGAGGCAGAGAAAGCGAATTAGGTTCTTACAACCCAGAGGACCCTCCGAATCCTTTGGGATTAGACAACAAGGAAATTTTCCTCCTTTGTGAAGATGGAAATGGGGGGATCATTACTGACTCTATTATTTCCCTTATTTTTCTTGTTTTGATCAGAATGTATCATAAAGAATTCCTATAAATCTGAGAGGGCAAAAGGGATGGGTGTTTTCATTTAATTTACCAATGATGGAACATGGTAGGGGATACAAATTCAATGTGGGAGTTCAGGCTGGCTAAATCAAGAGATAAAGATGCTAAGCATGTCCCCATCACTTAGAGGAAGGGGATTTAGATTGTCCCTTTACAGAGTGTTCCTAAAGGAGGAAAATATTCTTAAAGCAGAGAAAAGGGCAAAGAATAGCTTCTGAAGAACAGAAAGTAAAAATTCTTTCTAATCCTTGGGCAAGGCACTAGGAACACCGACCCTGAACACCTGTTGCACTGGTAATATAAGTTTAGTGAGACAGGAACTTTATGGTTGGGCACCTTAACACTAAACACCACAAGGAGAGTAAAATGAATGAAGGTAAGAAATGGAGCTATAATTCCTTTAATTTCATGTTTTTTGAAGAAAAAGCTCAGTTAATTCATTAAGACTCTTCCTCCAAAAGTTAATCACACAGACTGAGGAGCTGAGTCATCATAAATCACAATAACCTTTAAAAAAAAAACAAATTCGGAGTGCGAAGCCATAATTATCTCAAGTTGCTTTCTTGCCAGCGAGCAGTTTTTAACCAAAGAAATTGGAGATATTAAGCATTATCACCAATGTGGCAATTAGATATTTCTACACAAGCAAACTCTTTAAAATCATCAATTAAAATAAAGTAATTAAAAATTTCAGGACACTCATTTTTAATTTTTATTCTTATAAATGTAGGGAGGAAAAGCATAGCAATAATTTAGAAAAGGCATAAAATAGGGCTGGAACGCAGCACAGAGGGAGCACACATGTGTGAGGCCCTGGGTTGATCCCCAGCACCACAAAGGATAAAAAAAAAAAAGGAGAGAGAGAGAGAGAGAGAGAGAGAGAGAGAGAAGAATGAGAAGGAGAAAAGAAGGAAAAGGGGAAAAAAAAAAGAAAAAGAAAAAGAAGCCAGGGACAGTGGTACAAGTCTGTAGTCCCAGTACTTTGGAGGCATGGCACCATGGAATGATCCCTATGGATCCAGGCAGGGCAGAGAAGAATGGAGAAAATTCCAGAGAGGGAAACAGAAGGTACTTGGCACACCTAGAAAGACTCCAGACGTGCAGGCACCATAGATCACCACAGCAAGTCCGGCCTGTCGATGCTCACCTGTAGTCCCAGCTACTGGGGAGGGAAGGAGGCTGAGGGGGGAGGATCATTGGGCCATGGAGTTCCATCTCGAAACAACAACAACAAAAAGGCAGACAGATATAGGACTGAAAATGTTAGAAATCTGTTAGAAAGATTTACAAAGAGCAGTTAGACTCCCGGGCTCCACCCAGGAAAAGACTGGACCTCCCTGGGAATTTGAGCAGATAATTAAGCCGTTCCTTCATACATTGTGTTTTTTTCTATATGTGTGTTATGCTTCAATAAAGACTATTTTTAAAAATCACAGGAGAAAACTCATGGATTAATTTGTATTGGTAGGTAAAACTAATGACAAAAAAACAGGGTTCATTTTAGAAATGAAATCATATAGCTGTCAAGATTAAAAACAAAAAAGACTCAGGAGCTGATGTGAGCAGATTCCCAGTGGCCACGGATAGGACAACATAACTTGAGCATTAAGGACAATAATAGGCTGGGAATGGTGGCACACACCTGTAATCCCAGGACTTGGGAGGCTGAGACAGGAGGATCACAGGTTGGAGGCCAACCTCAGCAACTCTCAGCAACCTAGCGAGACCCTGATTCAAAAAAAAAAAAAAAGGTAAAAAGGGCTGGGGGTATAGCTCAGAGGTCAAATGCCCCTCTGTTCAATCCACATTTTTTAAAAAAGACAATAATAATAAGAAAAACAGTGGAATAAAGCCTATCCAACCTTTTAAATCCATAATAATAAAAAGGAGTGAAAAGGAATCACATTGGTCATTACTCGACAAGAATAGGAAACCAATGCAATGTTTTAAGTAAAGGAAAGATTCAGGCCATCCCTCTATAAGTTCAACCTGAGGGATTTAAGACTTGATGAGAGCATTTATCTACAGATTATGCCAGTTAATCAATTAAGAAGTGGTACAATTAGAATATCATTACTTGGCAGTCTCTAATACTTACTAAGATTTCAAAAAGAGAGACAGTCAGTCAGTCTTTCCATGCCTCATGACAGAGTGTCATAGGAGAAGAGGTAACTTGGAGAAGGGTCAACTCAGGACCAGCAGGGTCCTTGGCTTATGTGACAGAGAAGAATTTCAGCATGTACCAGTCAGGGGCATAGACAGATTTATTTGAGAAAGCAAGGAATACACATTCAAGTGAGAATGTGGGCCATCTCAAGTCAGAAATGCATGGGGGTGGGGGTCTGGCTCCACTTTGAAAGGAAACTTGGTGAAGGGTAGAAGGTATGTGAGGACGACATTGGTCTGATGGTCATAAGATGGTTTATGGCAGTCTAGTCATTTTCCAAATCCTTGACATGGTCTTTATTGTCTGGTCAACAGATAACACTGGAAAGTCCCCTATTATAGGTTTCTCAAGATATCGTATCTCTCTTACTTAAAAAATTTGTTGGAAGGGGTTATTAACAGTGCATAATAAGTGAGTAGAAACCAGGCATGGTGTGTGGCACACACCTGTAATCCCAGTACTTGGGAGGCCGAGAAAGGAGGATCGCAGGTTCAAAGCTAGCCTCAGCAACTTAGTGAGATTGTCAGCAAGTTAGCAACACCCTGTTTCCAAATAAAAAATAAATAAAAATAGGGTTGGGGCATAGCTCGGAGGTAGAATGTCCCTGGGTTCGATTCTCAGAACCACAAAAAAAAAAAAAAGGAAAGGAAAAAGTGAGTGGATTTCTGGTTAACTTTAAGATCTACAGATTTCCCAGGAATCTGGGAGTGATAGGCCTGGAAGAGAGACTGGCTTACGGAATAACAGGCCTAGAGAATATTCACAACTTCTGTATCTTATTTCCTTCTCCTTCCTTTATGTCTCCTTTCTACCTAATTCTTCTATCCTGTCTCAGATGCGCTCACACCACCCATGGAATTATGCTGCCAAGAGAATTGGACCTGAGTCTGATCAAACTTTTAAACATAAGTGCCAATTTCTAGGAACAGAGTGGACAGAGAAGCTCATTAAACAAACCACAGGGGTGCAATCAGCAAGATCCGGACTCTGGGAAGCACCACGGCACAAATAATAACCAGTTTTTCAATGAAGAATTGCAAGGAAAAAAGAGAGAGAGAAATAGATGGAGCGGGAGCCTGTAGATTTAAATAGATTTAAGAGATACGTTCCACCAATTGTAATGGATGTACCGTGTTTGAACCCTGATTCAAAAAAACTATATAATATAAATGAGTGAATAAATTCATGAACAGATGAATTAATAAACAACATCAGAAAAACACAAACTGATGTGGAATTATTGTTCATTTTTAAGGTGTATTGATGACATTATGATTTTTTAAAAAGGGTACTTATCTTTCAGAGATATGCACAGATTTTACAGATAAAATCTGCTTTCAGGAGGCTTGGAAGGAATGGGGGGATTGGATGATAATATGAATGATATGGGAAAAGCCATGACTTGATGGTTGTTGGAACAGGGTGATAGGTCCAAAGGAGTTATTATATGACTTTCTCTATTCTTACTGGTATTTTTCTATGATAATGAAAGGTCTTTTCTCATCTCATACTTTATGGTTATGGAAATAAGACTAATTAAATTCCTAGACATACATACCCTCGAATGAGACTTGGAATCAGACTTAAACTCCCCAAAGAGCTGAAGGGTGGAGACGCAGAAGCTGAGAGGGAGGGAGGATGTGGAGGACCCTGTAAGTGATGGGTGTCTCTCCCCCTGGCCTATTCACACCAGACATTGTTGCCTCAGAAAACTATGTCAAAGCCAGAGCTAAATGGAAATGAATTGTGTTAGACTAAGTATTCCCAACTAAAATTTCTATGATGCCATTGTTGTTTCTATTTCAGAAGTGGTCTTTATTTTCATTTTAACAAAATAGCCTCCAGGTTAAGTTTTTTCTCCAAGGTCACCTGAGTACTAAATGTTAGAGCGATGCAGGGACTGTGAGAGCTGTGTTTGTGACTGTCATGTTTCTTCATCTCCTCCCTGTGGCCATGCACCTCCTGGAGGGCTCTCGTTCAATACCCGGTCTACCATCGTGAGTGTGGTCCTGAGATGCAGGTGCACCAGTCAGAAGTGCCCACGCTCCCTGCCACAACAACGGGATCAGCACTGGGCACACCGCCCCAGAAAAGTCAGCTTCAGTCTCTTCAGATATCGACATGAGACAGTTCTCTTTTCCAAGACTAAACTGGGAACATGTGAATCTAGGTCTTTCTGTGGCCATCTCTCCTGATGTATGGACAGAGTCTGCAAACACCATCAGGCCAAGCAAAGATGGAGTATAGATTGAATCTAGCCACGCCTGCAGCTTAATCTGTCCTCAGACTCCAGAGTTATATGAACCAAAATGGTCCTATGGTAGTTAAGCTAATCTGAGCAGGGTTCCAGCCATTTCTTAGCCAAAGAACCCCAACTGACAGAAGGCTTCCCTCAAAGTCTTCCCAAGCAATATGCCACCTCACAGGAAATCTCATTTCCCAGCAAAAGTGGAGGACCCTGGAGGCTGCTCTAATGAGCTTGGCACATGTTGCATTCTTCAGACTGTGAGAATTTAATTAAGTCTTTTCTATCAAAGGATTAGCTTAATTTAAGTAACCACCATTTTGTAACCTTGTATAAGGTCCTATTTGTGAGTCTCCATGGCCTGAGAATTGCAATTGTCAACTCTTCCCCTGGCATCCCGTTCTAAGTCAACTAACCAATCGCATGAGACTGTGAAACCACACTCCCACCAATAGGAGTACGGCACAGAAATCTGTGTTAGGAATAAAAACTGAGTGGGCTTCCCACCAGGTGAATTTACGTACCTGGCTTCCCTGGTGGCAAGACTTTTTCTGCAAAAAGTAAAATTGCTGTAATCCCAGTACTCAGGAGGCTGAGACAGGAGGATCCGGGTTCGCTGCCAGCTTCAGCTACTTAGTGAGGCCCTCTGCAACTTAGTGAGACCCTGTTTCAAAATAAAGAATAAAAAATACGGCTGGGGGTGTAGCTCAGAGGTAGAATGCCTCTGGGTTCAATCCCCAGTACCGCAAAAAAAAAAAAAGAAAAGAAATGCTAACTTTACAAAAGAATGAGAGCTTATACATGATTAAAAAATGGTGGTTTTACAAAATGGAGTTTAAGTTAAGCTATTCCTTTGATAGAAAAGATTTAGTTTTATTCTCACACAGGTAAGAACCAGTAGTTGATTGTAGCACTGAATGATAAGTTCCAGGAAGGCAGAAAGCACAGGGCGCTATGAACCTTCAGAAGAGGCACCCAGGTAGGCTTTCCAGAAGGGACACTATTCCCTGGGAGTTGAAGGACACTGGGGGGTGGGGGGAGGGCTGTGCTTGCACTACTGACCTCTGGGGCCTGATGAAGCTGTTGTGGGAAGGGGGGCTGTGCAGTAACTGCAGGGTGCTCAGCAGCATTCCTAGCCTCTAACCATTAGACGCCTGTAGCACCTGCTACCCACCACCAACACAGCCACCAGTCCTTCAGATCGAAAGTGTCCACAGGCACTGCCAAATGTCCCTTGGGGTAGGGGCGAAAAGATATCATTTTACCCAGTGTCTTCAAATTAACAACAGAGGGGTGTGTGGCATGAAACGTGACCAACATAAAATAATGACTGCCTTCTGGAATAGAAACGTGATTTCCTCAATAAAAAAGTATCTTTTGTGGCCAGATGTTGACAGTTTGCAAGCAGCTTAAATTCCTCAGGCAGCTCCTTGGTGCATGCCTGGGAAAGTTTGTTGACACATTCTTGTTTCAATAGGATGAAACAGGATGAATCCCTTGGCCGCCAATTCCTGCTGTGAATTGCTTCCTTCTGAAGAGGCTTTTGTATCTTTGCTGCAGATGACTACAGTTGCTCCACGGAGGAGCCTTGCTGCTCAAGTACAAAAATAACATCAATAGCCCAGTCTCCATAAGCCTGAAGCAATCAGGGCAGCTTCAGTGACTTGGGTGCAGGATACGGCGATGAAATATTATGGAATTCATCTTGGTTTTTCAGAAATCGCAAACAGAGGCTGCTTACATTATATCAGTGCTTTTGCAGACTCTGCAGTATCCTGTGAATTTTCTCTGGATCCTCTGAAGAGGACATATATGATAAATTTGCTTCTTTGTAAATAAGGCACCGGGACCAGCTACGGTGGACTGAACTGCTGTCACCACTCCTCATTTCTCCTAGTTGCTGAGGGAAGGGCTAACTCCAGGCAAACATTCACTTGCAAAGTCTTTCTACACATACATATATTTTTCGATGCTGGGAACTGAACCCAGGCCCTGGGTATGGTAAGCACGTGAGCTATACCTCCCCAGCCCTGTTCTCTAAGTTCTTAAATTTTCTTTTATAGCTATAGCTTCATGAAATTATCTGTAAATCAGAGATAATAATACCAACCTCACAAGGTTATAATGGAGATTAAAGGATAACACATTACATTTCACTGATTTGGAGAAAGTATGTTTTCCCTCATTTCTAAGCATTTCCAGAATGGGAATGTACCTTACCAATCTACAGCATCTTACAGTCACCATCAGGGGGAGAGTGGTCCCAGTCCACCTGTCATCACCTGCCCACACTCAGGCTTGCTGATAACCCTGGTTAATACAGGAGGTGTGAATTTTTGACCTGGTGTTGATAGAAACAAACTTCGAGTTACCCAAACACAAAAACAGGCAAAGCTTTTAATGGTTGTTAGAAATAAATGTCCATTTTTTTAACACGGAAGAAAAGACACGTGTTCAAAAATGGCTCAGCAAGGCGATTTTACTTTTTGCAAAAAGGGTCTTGCTACCAGGGAAGCCAGGTATGCAAGCATACTGAACTGGAAGCCCGCCCAGTTTTTATATTCCTAATGTGAATTTTTGTACTGTACTCCTATTGGTGGGAGTGTGGTTTCACAGCCTCACGTGATTGACTGGTTCGTGTAGAATGGGATGCTGGGGGTGGGGTTGGCATCTGCAATTCTCCGGAGATGGAGACTCACAACAGGACCTTATACAAGGTTATGAAATGGTGGTTACTTTAAATTAAGCTAATTCTTTGATAGAAAAGACTTAATTATATTCTCACATGGGTAAAAGGAAAAGGGAAGAGGGGATTCACCTCTAGATGAGGGGGTAGCCCTGACTGAGAGAGTAGTCAAAATCGCCCCCAACTAAAGAGCTGCCCAGTCTTTTACTGAGTACTTGGGGCATGTGGGAAGGGTCTGGTATTTTTATAATTCGTTTAAGGGGTTTCATCCTTCTGGAAGAGACTCTTATATCTCTGGGATTGGCCCTACATCTGGTGTTTATGGTTGATTCGATTATGAATAGGAGGGTAAGAAGAGGTACATTCCATACATTGGAAGGGTGGGGGGACTTTCAGCAGGTAAAGATTATGAACTAAGGCCTGGGAGTTTACCTGAAACTTTGTTCCCTGTTCTGGTCCAGTCTCCTGCTGGCATGACAGACAGCTACTCACCTTTCAGTCCACAGGGCACTTCGGAACATCTGAGGAAGGATCATGGGTCCTGACTGTTCTCTGAAAATTTCTATTGCCACCTTAAAAAAGCAACAGACCAGACCTTGCAGAACAGGAGGAAGAGGCACAGGAGGAAGTCCCAGAGGAAAGAGGGCTCCTTATATGGCATTCTGCAGAATGACGGTAGAGAAGACAACACCGAGTAAAGAAACAACAAATTCAACAATTCGGAGTAACTAAGTGATTCAGAAAAGATAGACTCCAGATGTGAACAAACAAACAAACAAACAAAAACTTTTAGGAATACGATAATTCATTTGTATTTCTCTTTTCTATATGCACAAGAGTAATACAGGATGAGAAACACCAATGCTGAGCTAAGTCTAAAACAATTCTTTCAATATATATACAAAATTCTGCATCATAAGAAGGCATGTAGTAATATTTTAATTGCACATTTTCCCATAGTGATAAAATGGTTGTGGGCCTCACATTTAATGTTGTTTTAGGTCGAAGAGAACACAATAAAGAAAAAGGCAAATACAGGAGCACATACCTGGTCCATTCCCAACAAACTGTAGAGATTGTTGCTATTGTTTTTAGGGCTTTATAGTTGCCAAATCTGGTTGAATCAAGAGGTAACATTTGAGGAAAACTGAAAAATTAACATGTAAAAAAAATCCCCAATTCAGGTGTGGGACAGATGATACTATAATTTAAATGTCAATGTCCTCTCTAGGCCATTGATTTCATTTGTGAATTTGAATCTTCAAATAGTTACTGCAAATTGTAATTTGAATCATATTCTCCCTTATCCTCTGTTCCTAAACGTTTTTCTCTGTTATAGACTCCAACAGCATAAGAAGGCAGACAGAGCAAGTAGAGTAGAAATTAAAACAGCTCTAACCCACAAGCACACACAAACACAAAACTCAATTCTATACCCCCCCCCAGTACTGGGAATCAAACCTAAGGGTGCTCTACAACTGAGCTACATCCCCACTCTTTTTAATTTTTCATTTTGATATAGAGTCTCATTAAGTTGCCCAGGCTGGACTCGAACTTGCGATCCTCTTGCCGCAACCTCCCAAGTACTGGGATTACAGGGTTATGCCATGGCACCCAGCTGATTAACAACATTTCAAATTGATTGAAGATACCTATTATGGCTGAAGGGATAAATAGAGGCGTAAGAGTGTGTATAGAAACTTTCTTCTGTACAGACAGTAAAAGATGAGGTGTTTTCCCTTCCCAGTGGTGAGAGAATTCATATAACAGGTGTTTAGCTAATGCACAGCAATTTTCTTTTGGGGATTGCTGGGAATCAAACCCAGGGTCTCGCAGGATGCGCGCTTTGCCACTAAGCTACCCCTAGCCCTAAAGCGGGCCAATTTTATATTCTTTCAATATTGACAGTACTTTACCTATAATATACTAAGTATTGTTTCTTAAAATTATTATAGAATTTAGTAAGGCTTTCGATCATTAATTCAATTCCAAAGTATACATTTGTTCTAAAAGCTACCATAGAATGCATCAGACCATTCTGCATCAACATTACCGTGTAAAAGAATTTTCCTGATAATATTTTCCCCCAAACTACTTCAGATACATGAATAAATAATATTATATTTACCCAGTGACCGTATTAAGAATGTTTCGAGTTAGACTGCTGTGGGATTATGGCTCTCTAGCCCTGGGCAGCACGCGGGGACATCTGTGCCCGGTTCCCTTTGCTGTGGAGCTCCTGCTTGGAAGACTCCCCAAATCCCCTCCAGAAGGAGCCGCTAAACCAAGTCTGTGTTGTTGAGATGAATTGCCGCCAGGGGGCAGCAAAGCACCTCACAATGCCTTTTCTTCGGCTCCGTTCTCTAAGTCAGATCATGGAGTTAGGTGGAGATTGGTTTGTTTTTGTTTTTGTTACAATTTTGTCTTGTCTTTCTGTTTATGTCTTTATGTCTTTGTCACATTCATGAAATTGCATTCTCTAAAGCTGAAAATATGATGTGTTAGAACAAATCAGTTGCTGATTATTCTAAAAGAGATGTATTTAAGCACACCCCCAAATTTCTATTTATGAGTAATGTTCCCATATGTTAGTCATGCTTAGGATTGATATATTAATGAAGAATGGAAGATAAAGACTCCCAGTTTTAACCAAGTAGCCTGTTAAATTAATCTAGGTGGTTTTGGCAGAGGGATACTTCTGCAAGATTGACGTCCTATTATAAGAGTCTGAAAAGAAAGAGAAAGGAGAATTATAGGGTGGCCCTGACGTCCTATCTGGGGCCACATCAAAGGAAATGAAGCCTATTCCTTAATCTAACGTGTTATCCTCTTTAAGTATACAGCCATTTCAAACTGAGGAAGAATAAACCAGCAAGATATGATGTGCTCCAAACACCACTGAATAGTCATTTTATTTGTATTGCAAATGAATAATCACATAAATGAAAGGATGTCTACTGATTGTCCCGAGAAAAACAACAGAGAGTGGTACTATAGCTTTGATTCTTTTTCAGAGGTTTATAAATCATTCTGGAATTGGAAGTTCTTGGGGCTACGATGGGGATGAGAAAGCAGGCTTTGGAACTAATAAAAGCGACAAGGGAGGAACAGGAGAGTGTGTTACAACCACCACACAATAGGCTGAGCACAAAAAGGGAAGAAAGCCCGTTGCATTGTGTCACAGCATCTGTTTCGACTTCAGACTGGTGTAGTGATGTGGACCCCTTTGAAGGTTACAATAGTGGAATTCCAAATTGCCAAGTCACAGAGAACAGATGCCATCCAGTCAGGGAGGTGCATGATACTGAGATGATTGCAAACTTGATGAAAGACACAGACATTAAACTAATTAAATACCAAAAATAGCCTATGCCACAGTGATGCTGTGAACCTGAGAACTCACAGCGATGCTGTGGCAGCAAGAGTTCACAGAGGTAGAAACTCAAATGGCAGGAGGTGGGACAGTACAATAGCAACAGGCAAAATGTCTCAGCAAAAAGTCGGCAGCGTGAACTTCAAAGGTTTAAAATTAGAATGGTGTAGGTTGAAGAGAGCAAATATACATGGTACCTTTTCAGCGCATCAGTTTGAAAATAAATGAAAATATAATTTGAATAATAAAAATATATTTCTATAAGCATCAGGTAGATAGAAAGCTGGGATTATTAGAAGCAACCTCCATCTTTTATTTTTCTTATTTCTTTTTCTTTCTTTCTTTTTTTTTTTGTGGTACTGGGGATTGAACCCAGGAGTATTCTACCTCTGAGCTATACCCCCAGCTCTATTTTATTTTTCATTCGGAAACAGGGTCTCACTAAGTTGCTGAGAGCCTTGCTAAATTGCTGAGGCTGGTCTAGAACCTGCAATCCTCCTGTCTCAGCTTTCCAGGTACTGGGATTACAGGCATGTCTCCACACCCAGCTTCTTTTCTTTCTTGCTTTATGTTTGCAGTGCTGGGGATCAAACTCAGGGCCTCACATGCTAGAGAAGCAAGTGCTCTATCACTGAGCTACATCTCCAGCCCTAAGTATATGATTTTTTAAAATCTAAAAATTGGATTTAAATATTAACCAGGTAAAGGACACAAGGCAAGAAGTAAGACCTGTGGTTTTGTTTGCTTGTTATATGATTGGGAAAGGTAGCTTAGCTTTGTTTACTTTCAGTTTTCTACAATGCAAAAACAAGACTGTGAGACTGAACTACATCCTTCCAAAGCGGCCTGTGGGATGTCTATCTCCCGAGAGCCTTCCAGTTCATGCTCTGTCTCAGAAATGAATAACACATTATTTATTAATTATGATTTGTCCGCAGATAATACAACTATTTGTCTAATTTTATTTTAATAAGATAAATATTATTTGAAAACAAGCCTAAAATTTGAAATAGACTAAATGCTAAATAAAGTAATTCCTTTTCATTACCATAATTCATTCAGGAACTCTCAGGCATCTGTTTAAAATGATATAGAAGATTATCCAGTGGCGTGGGGGAAATGCTAGGTTGCTACAGGAAGAGAAAAAAATCTGCAGAACAGAATGATCATGGTTTTTAATTAATTAATTAATTAATTAATTGTGATGCTGGGGATTGAACACAGGGGCATTATACCTCCGAGTTACACCCTCAGCCCTATTTTTATTTTATTTATTTATTTTTTTTGAAACAAGCTCTCACTAAGTCGATGCAAGCCTGTGTTGCTGAGCCTGACTTCAAAATTGCCATCGATTGTCCTGCCATCAGGCCTGGCCACGCTTTTGTTTTTAAAAGAATAACACCACCAAAATGTTAACAATGTTACCCTTTGGTTGGTAGGATTTTTCTAAATAAAAAACAAAAGATTTGCAGGAACAGTAGCAGCGCCTGTAGTCCCAATTACTTGGGAGAATTGCTTGAGCCCAGCAGTGTGAGGCCAGAGCAACATAGCAATATTCTTTCTCTCTCTCTTTTCTTTTTTTTTTTGTGTGGTACTAAAAATTAAACCAAGGGATGTTCTACTTCCAAGTTATACCCCCAGGCATCCCATTATATATTTTATTTTTTATATAAATATATATATTTTTTATTTTTTATATAAATATATATATTTTTTATTTTTTATATAAATATATATATTTTTTATTTTTTATATAAATATATATATTCTTTATTTTTATATATATATATATATATATATATATATATATATATATATTTGTGGAACTGGGGATTGAACCCAGGGGCATTCTACCTCCAAGCTATACCCCCAGTCCTATTTTTTATTCTTTATTTTGAAACAGGGTCTCTCTAAGATGCAGAGGTCCTCACTAAGTAGCTGAAGCTAGCCATGAACCCGGATCCTCCAGTCTCAGCCTCCCAAGTACTGGGATTACAAGCGCCACCAAGCCCGGCTCATATATATGTATGTATATATATATATATATATATATATTTTTTTTTTTTCCCAACAGGATCTCACAAGTTGCTGAGAGTCTTGCTAAGTTTCTGAGGCTGACTATGAACCTGAGATCCTTCTGTCTCTGCCTCCCAAGTACTGGGATTATAGGCATGTGCCACCACGCCCAGCTAAAACCCCTGTCTCTTAAAAAAAAAGATAAAAATTAAAAAGTCAATGCAGTTATCTCTGATTTGTGGGATTATGAGTTTATGTGTATGTGTGTGTTTTGCTTTTCTACAACATAAACAGCGCAAGGACAACCAATATATTTCTTAAAGATTTTGAAAGTCTCGTTTCTACTGAAGTCTGTGCAAGGAAGCAAGGCTCAGAGCACCAGGTTCACCCACGAGCTTGCTGAGCGTTGTTTTCAGAAGTAACCTTTTCCTTCAGCTCACTGCGGGTTTGGCCTCTGATCAAGAACCACCAGCTTCCTGGTCACTAAGAGGATGTGAGTCAGGTCTCCAGGTTAGCAGAACACAATGGACATTTGCCCTGGACGACACCCTGTCGCTGCCCTACCCGGCCCCTCTGAATTTACCAGATGATGAACCAGTGCCAAGTGGCAAATTCAGCCAAGCTAGCAAGATACTAACAGTACAGTAAGTTCTAAAAAAGTTACATAAAGCATAATCTCATTTGTCATTGTTAAATGTATAACAATAATAATAATAATCAAAAGAAAAGCACCAAAATATTAATCATGGTTAACTCTATGTGGTGGAGCTATGAAATTTTCTTATTTTCCCTTATCTCTGTTTCAAAATTTCTACAGTAAATATGTATTATTTTGTAACTTAAACAAGGAATAAGAGTTGTCAATTTAATCCAGTCAATAATTTGGGATCCCTTACTTATAATGGAACAGAATACATAAAAGACTGAGTGCATTGAAATACCAAGACTTTTACTATATTTGTTCCAACACATTTTGCTAAATTTATTCAAAGTAGCCCTGGCCCCATGCTTAGTGGGGACCCGGTTTGCCCACACTCCACTAATCCCATCCGGGTTTGTGCGTGAACTCAGATTCTCCCACACTAAGTCACCTTTCCCCACTTTTCATATGGGACACAAGCCCTCCCGTTCCTGCTGACTCGATGCACAGTCTGCACAGACCAGCCTCCCCCCTCCACCAGCCCCGCCAGCAAGGCCGCTCCTCAACAGACCTCGGAGCCTCCCTTGCTGCACAAAGATCCCAGCCAGATGCACGTCCAGGCTTTGTGAGTCTTCCACTTGGCAGAGCACCCTTGAAAAGCACCCTGCCCCACATAGCCCTTGAGTCCCTAGGGTTTAGTACAGTTAGGTCTTTCTCCCAACTTCTTTGAAAGTTCTCTGCCCTGAATCTCTATCAGGGCGGCAGGACCAAAGGCCAGAAGAGATGCTCAGTGGCTCATAACAGATTTGGGGCATTCTTTCTAGAAAAATAAATGTCTGGCATCTGTTATATGCAGCCAAAAACATGCCCATGAAATGAGAGGCAAATTACCATCCCTATCCAGCCATCCCACTCCTGCGTATGTTTCCAAAGGGGTTGAAACCAGAGAACTACAGTTAATATATGCATACCCACGTTCATAGCAGCACAATTCACGATAGCCAAATTATGGAACCAACCTAGGTGTCCATCAACAGATGAATGGAGTACAGAATTGTGGGATATAAACACAATGGAATTCTACTCAGCAATAAAGAAGAACAAAATTATGTCATTTTCAGGAAAATGGGTGGACCTGGAGAACATAATGTTAAGTAAGATTAGTCACAGAAAGTGAAGGGTCATATGTTTTCTCTCAAATGCGGAAGTTAGGGAGTAATCAGGATACCAGAGGGGCTCCAGATAATAGGGGGGAAACCTCAGGGAGCCAGGGAGGTGTTCTAAGGGAAGGGGAGGGGAAAGAGGGACATCGACATTACGTGCATGTATGAGAATACCAATGTCAATCTCAATATCCTGTATGGGGAATGGGAGGGAGCCGGGGGAAAGTCCACCAAGTGCTATGTGCATGTATGTCACTATCACTGTGATTCACATTATGATGTAAGGCTATAATGCAACAACAAAAGTATATAAAAATAAAAATAAATTCACTGCATTACTTATAAAAAATTATCATCCCTAAACTCATAAAATGAGTGTGTGGTTTGGAGGCCAAAGCTCGATTCCTGGACCTTCTGGGCACCAGGATTAGGCCTCTTTTTCCTAAGTGTCCCAGACAGCAGAAGCAGGAGGCCACGTAGACAGATCTGTATTGTGTGCATAGAGCTCTCTTACCTGCACAGCAATTACATGCCATCTATTTGAACGCTCACCGTCCTCTGAGGTCGAGTTCCACACCTTCATTTTTCTGACGTGGAAACTGAGGTTTACAGAGGGCAAGCCACTCGGCAGAGGTCACACCAATAGGGCATGGCAGAGTAAGATTTGAATCCAGGTCTTTTGACTCTAGTATGTGAATGTGACCTCTGTTGTAGCACAGTTAACTGTGGGCACCATATTGAGGTCAGTGACCCTGTGGCACGGCCAGCCGATTGTATTTCTCAGGAGATTTGCCTCTGATGGGGGGAAGTAGAATTTCTAGGAAGGGCCACCCAGGACTGAAGGTTCACTATCTGGCAATATTTCTTAATTTAAAATCACCTTGGACATTTGAGGTAGGGCAATGTCTTATTGGAAAAGTCTAGCAGGGCAGGGTGGCGCACGCTTGTAATCCCAGTACTTGGGAGGCTAAGACAGGAAGATCCCAGGTTTGCAGGTTTGCAGCCAGCCTCAGCAACTTAGTGAGACCCTCTGCAACTTAGTGAGACCTTGTTTCAAAATAAAAAATATAATAGGGCTGGGGTGTAGCTTGGAGGTAGAATGCTCCTGCGTTGAATTTCCAGCAACACACACACACACACACACACAGAGTCTGTCCTGAGGAGTTTCAGGAGGCTTGGCATCCTGATCCTTGTCTACTAAAATCTGACTGAAACAACCCCAAATGTCCCCAAACATTTCCAAACACTCCGAAGGAGATGCCTTCCAGAGATGAGAGCCACTTCCGGAACCCGAGAGCCTGGGATTCGAAAGCAAGAACACCTCGTAGCAACAATTAGATCAATGGGAAGGTAATTACTGGGACAGGACAGATCATGTGGACTCGCCTGACCTGGACTAACTCAGAGTTTGCTCTGCACAGCAGATCTGATGGCTGATGTAATCAGCACACATTACATAGGTTGGCTGCCAAGATAAATGCATTAGGAGCATAATGGGTGTTGTGTGATTTCATTAGAATAGAAAAGAACAAACATCTACATCCTTGATGGAGTATGTTTCTCTCCCTCCTGTCCCTTGCGTTGGTGAGGATGGGCTTTTTAGCGTCCCAGACCCTCATAAATGTTAAATTCTCTCTAATTGGCAGAGGGAGCCATCAAGACAGTCTTAATGGATGCTGGCACAAGTGGCAGTGTCAGGTGCCCTCAAAGAGGAAACCCAGGCAGCCACCTTTCAGTAAAGAGGCGGAGGAGAATTCAAAGCCTCAGTGGCTCTCACCTCCATGGAAACAGATAGCTCCTTTTATTAGAGCTCAATGCTTTTCAAGGGCCATTTTCTCCTGGACTTGTTAACAGATGAATGAGGTTTCCCCTTTGACTAGGAGAGAGGATTGTGTGCTAGACCCTTTGGGGAGACCCCTCCCATAAATCCAACTTATCTCCATCCATAGCGAGCCATCTGAGCCCCGGCAGCTGTGAAAGGGGCTTTGTGCTGGCCCTGCCTGGTTCTCAGACAGCTGAACCCGGGGCCCTGCAGGCTCTCTCGGCTGGCTGAGGGGCTGCAGTTTAAGCCTACCAGCACTGGCAACTCTTCTCTTATTCTCCCAATTAGTTAGATGCTATCTGTCCCTTTAAAGAGCCCAGAAAGAAAAGACTGAGAAACTTCAGCAGTCTGTTCTCTCAGGCAGGGGACCCAGTCTCTTTTACCACAGCTGTTACGGGGCACCTCTCCAGGCGTATACAGAGGGATTATATGAGTTTTCAAGAAAGTATTTTGGTCTCGTTTCTGTTTCTGAGTCTGGTGAATTGAACACTCTAGAAGTCCTGTGGGGATGTGTAAAGTTCTTTCCCCCAAGAGAGGACACGGGATGCTCCTGGCTCTATCCAGAACTCAGAACTATGCTTCATATTTCTGGAGGTTTCTAAAATAGAACCAGCTACCTCTTATGATCGCAGGAATCCTAAGTGTCCAGAAGTCAAATTCATCAGGAAAAAATGATTACAGTTCACTTACTGCAAATCTCTCCCCAACCTTGTCAAGTCTCAAATAATCTCCAATAGCTATCTATAACTGTCCCAAATGATTCACCAGTTAAAAAAATATCTTCTGTATTGTTCAATTTTCCCCACATAAAATCTACATGAGGCAGGCACATTGGCACACACCTGTAATCCTGGTACTTGGGAGGCTGAGACAGGAGGATCATAGATCTAAGGCTAGCCTTAATAACTTAGTGAGACACTGTAAAAAGGCCTGGGGGTGTAGCTAAGAGCTAGAATGCCCCTGGGTTCAAATCCCAGTACCAAACAACAACAAAAATAAACTTACATGATAGATTTCTTTCTGAATTGACAGCTAGGATTTTTTTCTTCTTCTCCTAATGGATTTTTTTTTTTTTTTTTGGTTCTTGGTACTGGGTTTTGAACTCAGGGGCACACCACCACTGATCTATATGTCTCAGCCCCCTTTTTTATTTTGAGACAGTCTCACTCAAATGCTGTGGCTGACCTCAAACGTATGATCCTCCTGCCTCAGCCTCCTGAGCAGCTGGGATTACAGGTGTGTGCCACGGCACCTGGCTTCCTAATGGATTTTTTACTCTAAGGTCAACACTAAGTTTTATGTTCCAAAGAATAGTTTAATAAAAATACTTTTCTGGCATAAATCTACTCTTGCCCTTTAACTTCTTGCTTCTTGAATCTTTTTTCCCTTTTGTTTTAGTGGTATTGCTCTTTTATTGCTTGGGATGTTTCAATGTAAACTTCTTCCTCTTTGCTTTGGTTGTAGGTAGCACATATATACAGTTGGCTACGTTTTTTAAAAGTATTCTTAATTTCAAATAATTCCCAATAGTTTAGTTCACTAAAGCTAGAAGGCCACCTAAGGTTATAAACTGTGGGTTCCAATGTGACAGTAAAATGGTCCCATAGTTCTAGGTCGGTGCCTCGCAGACCCTGGAGGTTCAGCCCATTTGACACTGAGCAGTTTCATTGATCTGACAGGGTTGACTCTGCTCCATTACATCATCTGTAACTTCTTCCAAACCTGTCTTCATTTCACTATAGTCTCCTGTCTTACAGAGTAGGAAGTTATCTCGGTATATGGATGGATTTTAAGGAAAAATTCCAATCCCCAAAACAGAAAAAAAAAACAAACTTTCTTACTGGCTTCTGTTGAATACTAAAATGTCACTATTAGTCATGGAGCCTTTGACTTAGAGATTTGTCTAACTTGAAACTTCAAGGGAAGGATTAATGCAAATGTGTCTCTAATCCTATAGCATTTACCTTTGTATGTTATTGAGTTTACTAGATTCCTTTGCTGAGCTCACATTTTGATAGAAGGAATGGGATAAAAAGGATGCAGAAGCTGGACTTGCTGGTGCTCCCCTGTAATCCCAGCTACACAGGAGGCTGAGGCAAGGGGATCATAAGTTCAAGGCCAGCCTAGGCAATTTAGTGAGACCCTGTCTCAAAATAAAAAATTTTTAAAAGGGTCTGGGGATGTAGCTCAGTGCTATAGCACTTGCCTAGCACGCATGAGGTCCTGAGTTCAATTCCCAGTACCATACAAACAAAAACGTTAAAAGGATGCAGATAGGAAAGCCACAGCAGGAGGGAACATGGAAGTGTGAAGGATGAAAAGGCGTCTGGCTCAGCATAACACCCTGGATTCTGCACAGCCTTGCGGAGCTGAGCCTGTGGCCTTCTGGCAACCCTCCCGTGCCTTCCATCCCTGCAAGCTGGAGACACTACGGGATCTGTATCAGGCCGACTTTTCACTAGGAAGGCCAAATCCTACAACAGGAAAATCTGATGAATGTCTGGTTGGGATCGTGTCAATGTTCAGAAGCTGATCAGGAATGAGAATAGGCTGCTCCCCTTTGAAAGGGAATATGTTTTTAAAATGCAGCAACATTCCAATGTACAACCAAGTAGTGCCAACTAGCCGGAGGAGGAGGTTGTCATGTAGAGCCATATTTCTCTCTCCTCTTGCAAGCAGTATATACCGTGGTGCTCTACCCCCTCTGTCAGACTGCAAACAAAGGGAGAATTCTCTGCTCCTGAGACCACGTGGAAGGAACAATGAGGTTGGTGGGATTTGGTTTGAACTCTAAGCCAATACCCTCCAAAGAACAAATGTGGGTTTCTTTCAGTTGAGTGACCCACAAGTGGAAAATTGTTTCATGCAAAAAAAAAAAAAAGAGCACAGGACTTTTATCAACTGTTGAAGCTCTAGCTTGTAAGATGGTTTCATTTCCATTGAGCCAATTTGTATGTTTAGCAGGAGAACTGGTCAACCATAAAAGAAAAATAGCACTTCTAAGGTTTCGCTGTGTCCTTTGTACTATTAAAAACATACCTGTGGAAACTTGGCCTTAATTTGCATAACAAAAATAATCTCTTCAAAGTTATACATGGAAAAGTCTAACTTTTCAATAATATGACTGTGATCTTAGAAATAAATACAAATTTCAAGGGCACATCTTGTTCTGTTTTATTTAAGACAGGCTGTGGTCTTGCTGAAATGACCCAAAATTCCACTATTCATTGATTACTGTACACATATGATATATGGGAAATTACTCTGTAATGCTGGTGACAGCCTCTCCCTTCTTCCTTGCAGTAGAATCCCAATATTGTTTGCATGTTCATACCTTCCCCAAGCGACTCAGAGTGTAAACCTTTATTGGTCTAAACCCACCATGGCCATTTTATTTCTCTTGCTAGTGATTAATTTAGGAGTGGTCACATGGTCCAGATCTGGCCAATGAGATGTGAGAAAGCTTCCCAGGACTTCTGGAAACAATTTCCTTCCTCTCAAAAAAAGAGAACAAAGGGAATAAATATGTTTTCCTACCTCTTAATTTTGTGCCTACAAAGGATGCTTTGAGACTGAGGGAAGAGGACCAATCCCTCCCAGGACCCTGAGAATGGCAGAGCAGAAAGAATCTTATATATCAAGCCAATGAACTAATCTGCTCTGAACTCCTACCTCTGAACTGTGTGTTCAGCAATGTAGACAGCAAGTGTCTTCATTGTTTAAGCCCATTCATTCAGAATTATCTATTACTTGGAACTGAGATCATTCATCAGGGTACATCATAGACACCCATAAATATTTGGGTACAAGTGCTTTAATTAAATGACTCTGCAATGACATCAAGCATTTCTAATTTGTGCTAGTCTCAATAGTCTAATCAGGAATTGCTCAATGATGTCTCCTTTGACTCAACAAGAGGAAGGTCATGTTTGCAGAATATTTATTCTGTGTGTGTGTGGGTACGCGTGCCTGGAGATTAAACTCAGGGATACTCTACCACTGTATAATCTACCACTGAGCTACACCCTCAGCCCCTTTTTAAAATTTCATTTTGAAACAGGGTTTCACTACGTTACCATATGCTGGCTTCAAACCTGCACACCCTCCCCTGTCTCAGCCTCCCAAGTACTGGGATTATAAGCATGCACCACCACACCAGACACAAAAATAAAAGTTTCAATCTCTGCATCTGTACATACCAAAAGTATGTGGATAATTAAAAAATAATTGAAATGGCACTTTTTAAGTAGTAACTTTAGATGGATGATTCCTGCACTTCAGTGGAAAAAAAAATAGATGCTAACTGACTTTATTTATCTATAGCTAAAAGGAATTCTGGTTAGGAGTAGAGTAGTGGACATGCAGGGCAGTGTCTTTACTATTTGATTAAAGTTCCAGTTGGACATGGTTGGAACCAGGTCCTTATCCACATTCTCTTCTCCTCACTCCCATTAAAATTCATTTATACTTCTCTTTGTTTCAGAATTATCTGCCTTCAGCTGCCAGGGAAAGTTGTTTATATTTCCTGGGAACTAAGCTTCAAGTCACTTCCTACCATTAATTCCCTGTCAGCAAATGTCGCCCAGGGCATTTCCTGTTCCTCTTCTCAATAGAGCTGAGGAAGAGAAATTCTCCATGGTCTCTGATTTTCAATTCTCAGCAATAATCTTCAAGTATGCACTGGTATACTGTTCATTTCATTTAACAGTAGAAAAATGTCAACGTAATTTCTCTAGGATAAATCTAATATTTTCCCTGTCCACACTGTCTGTAGAATGGGCAGCATGGTATTTTCCTCCACATTTGGAAACAAGTGAATTGAATAAGGACTGTTAGTAACCAAAGCAAGTATGAATCTCACATATCCATTATTAGTTGAATATCAAGAAATAATAGCTCCGGTCATCTTTATTAGCTAAGGCCAATAGACTGATACATTTGAAAACATTCAATTAAGTAAAATAAATTATTTTAATTATTGGTGATTTTGTGAAGAAAGAATAATCTATTGATTAAACGATCATTTCTACTTTATAATTGGATATGCCAGGATCGAAAGGTAAAAGGCTATTGAAATTTTTCAGTAAACACTTGTTAAATTATATTAAATTAGAGAGAGCTTTAAATATCTGATCATGTTTGACACATCTGATCAAAAGAAAAATCTTTTAGAACTCCTAACTTGATATTATTCAGACAGAAATAATTCTGTTCTTCCCAATAAGTGCTCAGAATATCTCAGGAGTGTATAAATGGCCTGTAGAATGAGAAACTATTAGCTCTTATGTTTTGTTTTAAAACAAAGAGGATTTTCTTGTTTGTTTTTGTGGTGCTGGAGATTGAACCCAGGGGCATTCTACCTCCCAGCTACACCCCAGCCTTTTTTATTTTTTGCTTTGAGACAGGGTCTTGCTAGGTTGCTGAGAGTCTCATTAAGTTGCTGAGGCTGTCCTTGAACCTGTGATCTTCTTGTCTCAGCCTCCCAAATACTGGGATTACAGGTGTAAGCCACCACACCCGGCTAAAGCTGCTTTTTAAACACTAAATTAAGCGATCTTTTTTTCATAGAATAATTATATGAAGACTTATATGAGGAAAACTACAAAATATCAAGGAGAAATATGTAAGACTATTTAGATGAATGAAGAGAAATATGTTCCTCCTAAAGGGGAAATTTTCCAAAATACATAATATATATATATATATATATATAACACATATCTATATCAAAATACATAATATATCATATATAATACATAACACAATATTATATATAATGCATAATATATACATAATACATAATATATATCAAATACATAATATATAATATGATACATAATATATATAATAATACATATATATACCAAAATACATATATATCAAAATACATCATATATATGATGGTTTTTAAATTTATCAGAAAAATTAAACCAGCACAAATAGCTAAGCAAATTCTGAACCAATAGTAAAAAGAGGTCGGACTTATCCTAAAAGAAGAAGGCATACTATAAAGTTATGGCAGTTCAAGCAGTGTGGTAATGGTGCAAGAAAAGACATGAGTCAATTCAAAACAGAAACCAGTACTTAGTCAATGCAGAAAGAGTCAAAAATCATCCTTCATATCACACAGCAAAAGAAAGCTGAGATGTCAGAGGGCCATAAATAAACGCTGAACCCATAAAAGTACAGGCAGACAGCATGGGTTAAAAACATGGATAAAAAGTATCTGATTTGGGGCCCAGAGGCTTTCCTGGGCAAAAAAGCAGAAGAAAACATAAAGAAAGAAAAAAACAGATGGATATGACTGCATAAGAATATAAATCTTCCTATTTTGCAAGAATCCTGAACACGATGTGAAGGCAAACAACTATAAAGCCTTTTTCCAAGATATGACCATAAGAGTTAATATGTTTAACAGGGAGCGATCTTTCAAACCAATCAGGATGAATCCCATGTCCCCCCTTACCATAAAAGCAGGCAATTCGCCATGGAAGAATTACACAAAGGGCCATAATTGTGAAAAAACTTGCTCAACCTCAATGATATCCAAACAAACACAAATTAGAGCAACCACAAAATATATTTACACAAATCCTCTGATATTCAGAGTAAGCATACAGCTGTTAAATGTAATCACATTCAGCCACTCAAACTTGTTTCTCTTGAATTAAAAGCAAGGGAAAGGCTCATGATTTATTTTAATTGCAATCGTATATTACAAAACAGTTTATGTTGAATGTTTATAATCCTTCAAAAATATATGCTTATGTGTAAATATATGCATAGGAAAAGACCAGAAGGCGTGTAGGAGTTACCTCAGGTGGTGAGATACATTATTTTAGATTTCTTTTTATGCTTTTTTTGCATTTTTTACTTTATTAATTAAAGATAAAATAAAAACAACCAATGTCTGTGTGGAGACCGCTTTCTAAGTCTTTCCTATCTTCTCCAGTCTGCATCCACTCTCCTAGCAGCGGCCACCTGAAGACACTCTGACTCCTGCTTTGCAGGACTCACAGGCCTCATCTGAAAAAAAACATCTCTGTTCCAGCCTTCTCACACGGCTCAACTTCCACCAGCATCATGTCCCTCCCTGAGCACACACAGTGAGAACTAATCAGAGCGTTTCTGTAAAATGTGAGATTTGTCAAATATATGAAAACGAAGCAGTAAAATTTGACACACCAGCTAAATATAAGTAGTGCTAGCATCCAGTTTAAAATAACTTCAGTCCCTCGGCTAAGGGCACTGCGCATGATCAACTTAGACCTTTACCCAGTGGCTGGTGTTATTCCTGCATTTTTCAAATGCTTTTACTTGGACCTTTTCAAAATAAACCATACGATTGGGCTTTATGTGCTTATATGGCAAAGCTGCTCCCTGTGATACCGTCACAAGGGTGAAGCATAAAATCTAGCTCAGGACTCTTGCCAAAGCATGAATCAGTTGCAGTGTAATATTCTGAACTCTGTTCTTTTTTTTCCATTCTCTAATATTTCTTCACATTGCAGCCCAAGCAATTACTCATAATTAAAGTGAGTGGAGGAGCTGGCCCTGGCAGGAAATGTATTTGGCAGAGACCCAAAAGCTCTTCATTGTCTTCCACACAGAACAATGACATCAGCTCCTGCCATTTCCAGAGGAAGAACGGATTTTGCAGAGCGAGAGATGAAAATTGGAGGAAGGAAACAGAGTACTTACATATGCCTAATCAGGCTAATGTATAATCTTTTTTATGGGAAAAGGGGAAGCCTCCAAGAATTGAGTGGTCAGCTTAGAAACCTGCTTTCACTTCCTCCAGGATCTACACCACATGCCGACCACAGTCCCTGCTCTCTGCTTCTTCTGGTCTCCTGAAAATCCTCCAGGATCAGTGGGAAATCCAGCCAATTATATTCCAGAGCCTGGAAGCTCCAACGGAAGGGAAATGACACCCGTGCTGCCCTTTGAAAAGTTAAAGGTGCACCATCACTCGGCTCTTCAGCCTCGGCTACTGACTCAGTTAGATTCACTCCAAACCCTAATGCAGAAGAGGATTTACAGTCCAAATGTGCACACTGACACTGGGTCAGGTGAGCGACTTCTGAGTTGTTGGGCCTCAGCTCATCTGAAAGACAAAGCATAGTGGCCAAACCTGCTGTATCCCTGTGAGCGATGTTTTACCAGCCTAAGGGCACGCCAGGAGGGTCAGGCACCCCACCCACCTCCAAAGTAGCTTCTCCACGTTCACCTGACCGTCCTGGTCCTTTTCTCTTCTGCCTGTTTATCAGCTCTGGGCAGCCTGGAACTTCTCAGGGTTCCCTCAGAAAGGACAGTTTAGGTAGAGGGTCCGTTTTCACCAAGAAGTACCAGAGATAGGCAGAATCTGTAGTTCAGCCTCCCAGTGACATCAGATGAGGGAAGCTATTCAAGAGGAAGGAGTACTTTCAGATGCTAAGGAGACATTAGACTTCCCATTCATCCAGCCCTTGGATTCCTGGATCTCTCACTCCTTCTCCTGTGCTAACCCCCTAAAGGCCTCATCACCCTGGGCCATCAGAGAAAGGAAGCCAATCAGACAAGCAGGCAGGAGCCAGCACCCATAACAGGTCCCTGCTCCACAGAGCTGGGGTGAGTCGCCCCGTGACTGGGGTAAACTCATGGAATAAGGAGGCCAGCGGTGCTTGGGGGAAGGGGCACAAGCTAATGATATTCTGCTCTGGGAAGTTAAGGGGACAGCTCCAAGATGTTCACCCCTCCAGAGAACAAATCCTTGGGATGTGTTCTACACCAGAAAACTATTTCTATGGGGCTGGAGATATGCCAGCTCCTGTGGAGGAAGGATTCAACCCCCACTCATATGCTTATGAATGGTTCCCCGTACAAATCCACACATTTCAGGGACAGAGTGGATACCGCAGGGCCCTCATGCTCTCTTTCAGCTGACTGTAATATTCTTTGAAATACAGGCAATATGAGGAAACTTGGAGAAAAGCTGGGTAATTGGATCTGAGGGAGCTTTTACACAGGCCAAAGCACAGGCCTGCCAACCTACGAGGTTGGCCGACGGGCATGGTGGCTCTCTCCCTCCTCAACCAGGCTTGTCCGAGTGCCAATATGCCAAGAGTATTCAGAAAGGACCAGCAGAGGGAACTCAGGAAAAATGCCCCAATAGAGACGTAGGAATATGATTTCAACACTAATCATGAAGGCAGCACCATATAAGGCAGGAGTCTCTTGTTTACAAGTGACAGGCGCTCGACTCAAAAGGGAGTTTGTAACTTAAGCCAAAAGGGAATTTATCAGCTTACATAAATAGGTTAGGCTTTTTTTTTTTTTCTTTTAGGCTCAGGCACATCTAGATTCAGAAGCTTCCAAAATATCATCTGGGCCACTCTGTGCTGGACTAATTCTGAAGAGCAATTCTCCTGCAGGCAGGGGAGGCGGCTGTTGTAATGGTGCCGGCCATTGTTTTGTTCTGTGGTATCTGGAACCCCTCTCCATGTTAGGGAATTTCCCACCTCATAAGTCGTGGTGGGGCACGTGCCCTCATCCCAGGATAGAAGCTGAAAATGTCAACTGTTTATTTTTCCCAAACTCCAGCAGCTGGGGCTTGGGCATCGGACACAGACACAGCCTTCCTAAATTTGGAATTAGAAAGAAAAAAATAAAGCATAAACTTCAACCTTCTCCCTTGGTGAACTCACATTCCTGGGAAGGTCACAGCAGGAGCAGGAACACACGCTGTGGTGATGTCCAGCCTGCCCGGCTCAGTGTCAGCTCTGCAGGCTGGAGAGCTTAGTGCTCAGCCCTGGTGGTATGTGACCTAAGTGGACCCGTCCTCAAGCATAATGTGGAGCCATATTTCCAGTTGTTGAACATAGTACCCAATTCTCTGGCCACCCCAGGGATTCTACTACTCAGTAATTTTTTAATAAATTTATTTTCTGCTTAAAGAAACCAGAATGGGTTTCTACAGCTTGCAAATAATTCGCACCCTCCCAGGTTAGCAACCCCAGTTAACAAGGAACTTCTCTCTTAGAGTGTGCACATCATCCCAGCAAGGATTCTTATTGATCTGGTAGGGGTTACATGATCACTCTCCCCCGAAATGCATTGCTAGAGGAACAGGACTTTAATTTTGCTCCAACCCATGTGAAATGTTCATTTCTGTAGCTAAAGACAGTAGAGTTCATGAAAGACAACCTCAAAACTCCCTTCTTATGGAATGGAAGAAGCAGTGTTTCCTAAAGCAAATAGATGCCCATGATAAGCACTTCCTTTAACATAGCATTTCCCCTAATTATTCACCAGTCTTTTGTTTGTTTTGAGATGGAGTCTCACTAAATTGCTCAGGCTGGCCTCAAACTTGTGATCCTCTTGCCTCAGCCTCTCAAGTAGCTGGGATTACAGCTGTGTAGCCAGCTATTCACCAGTCATTTGAAAACCCACAAATGCCAAATTGCAAAGAATTGAAAGAATAAGTCTTGTTTGCTAGTTCTACCTCCCCATTAGACTAAGATAGGATACTTTAAAGTGAAGAAACCAAGACATATGATAAGCAGACAGGATCTTGTGTGTGAAATTAAAAAAAAAAGATAAATGATGTTCTCTTGTCTCTAAACCTTGGAAAGTTTATAGAAAAGATTTTCAGTAACAGGCATTATTAGGAAGCCACTTCACTTTCTTCTAACTACTCACTTCTGGTCACCTAGAACTCAGTGAGATTCTTTATAATCCTATGGAAAGATAATTCTCTTGCTGAAAGTCTTTGTGGAGGGGAATGAACAGTGTTAACCATCACTAGTGTCACTGTGCCCCAGACAGCAGGAAGCCCACCACATGCCCGAGGAATCTTACATGATACCAAAACTCTTGGGATGTATGGGCTCTGGCAGAGGCAGAAAGACAGTTTAAAAGAAAAGTGGGCAAAAGCCAGAGCCAGAGGAAACGGGATAGAAAGAATGCTGGAGACGGGGACATGTATGCAGTTGTGTTGTGATCAGCAAAATCCTTATAAATAGCAGCAGCTGTGTTGAGAGCCTGCAGAGGGGACCTGTCCTAGACATTTTCCATTTGGCCCTCCAGAGCTGCTCTCCATGCATCCCCAGCCTGCTCTGGGACCGAGTGGACGGTGTCAGTCAGCGCCTTGTCCTCTTGCTTCCCGAGAGTCCAGCCAGTGGGAGGCACCAGTGGCAGAGAGAAGGGTAGGAGGAAAGTGAGTCTGAGTTGACGACAGCTCCCTTCAGACGATCTCCACATGGCCACTCTATGCGGTTTCTGGTCAATGCCTCTTCTCCTTGCCCTTTTAGAACTAGGGTGGTGTGCAGTGTCTGCTGTTCTAGCCCCAGTGCATGGTGCCCTTCCTTCCTGGTTCCTCTGAGCCCTGCCCAGCTTTGTAACTAGTCCTTTCACACTGTGGTGTTCTGTTCACACGTCTTAGTCACATCATTCAAGCATGCCACTGGCTTCCTGCTGGGACAATGACTCGTGGAAAATCAAAATAGTCTTTGAAATACTTACTGATTGACCACATGTAGCTTGGGGTGGACATGGAGGAGAGCAAATGGGGAAATTAAAAAGTGGGAAGAAAGCAAGCAGAAGGGGAGTGAGGACAGAGAGCTCATCATGTGTTCAACCCACATCGTATGGAAGTGGAGGTGTCAAGTATTACTTGGAGGTGAGGGGTTCACTTTTAGAGATAGAGGCTTAGGACTCATTCACACGTAGGAAGTAACAAAACCATCCGTTGAGGTTGTTCAGGAAACAATAAGGCGAAAAGAGCTGTTGGTAGCTGATTATTCTCCAGAACATGCACGTTTCATGGGTAAAAGGAAGAAAGGCCACCGACAAGCATTCAAGAAGTGGGCATATAATACATGGAGCAATGTCACACAAGCCACAGAAGTAGAGGGCTGTACAGAAGGAGAGAATGGGCTGTTAACAATGTGAATCTAAGAACAGGTCTCAAGATAAGGATGGACCTTATCCTTATCCTACCCATTGGCTGCAACATTTGAGGAGACAATTTTTAAAATACACTAGCAGGGCGTGGTGACACACACTTGTAATCCCAGTACTTGAGAGGCTGAGACAGGAGGATCGCAGGTTCGCAGCCAGCCTCAGCTACTTATGAGGCCCTCTGCAACTCAGTGAGACCCTGTTTCAAAATAAAGAATAAAAAAATAGGGCTGGGGTGTAGCTTGGAGGTAGAATGACCCTGGGTTCAATCCCCAGTACCGCAATAAAATAAAATAAAATAAAATACACTTTTATTGGTGCATTGTAGTCTCACATCATAATGTAGCTCAGAATGATAGTGACATACATGCACACAACACTTGGTGAGCTTCCCTCTAATTCCCTCCCCACCCCCTCTCTTCCCCATACATGATATTAAGATTAGCACTGGTATTTTCACATATGTATATAATGTCCGTGAGAGTGTTTCTTTCATTAATTCTTCCTCCCACCACCACCACCACCACCCCCTTTAGACCTCCTCCATCACTCCACTGGGGTTGATCCTCCATTATCTAAAGTCCCTCTGGTATCCCGATTACTCCCTAGCTTCTGCTTATGAGACGAAACATATGAACCTTCACTTACTGTGACCTTTCATTTTCTGTGACTGGCTAATCTCACTTATCATAATGTTCTCCAGGTCCATCCATTTTCCTGCAAACAACATAATTTTGTTCGTCTGTATTGCTAGGTAGAATTCCATTCTTTGTCTATCCTATAATTTTGTAATCCATTCATCTGTAAATGGACACCTAGATTGGTTCCATGAGCCGGGCGTGGTGGCGCACGCTTGTAATCCCAGTACTTTGGGAGGCGGAGACCGGAGGATCCGGGTTCGCGGCCAGCCTCAGCTCTCTCTCTCTCTCTCTCTCTCTCTCCCCTTAGGCCCTCCTCAACTTCATGAGACCCGGTTTCAAAATAAAGTATAAAAAATAGGGCCGGGGGTGTAGCACAGAGGTAGAACGCCCCTGCGTTCAATCCCCGGTACCGCAAAAAAAAAAAAAAATGGACACCTAGATTGGTTCCATAATTTGGCTATTGTGAATTGTGCTGCTATAAACATGGATATGTATGTTTCACTATAATATTCTGATTTCAGCCCCCTTTGGAAAGGGGCCTGGGAGTGGTATAATTGGATTGTATGGTGGATCCATGGAGAATCCCCCCCCACCCTGAGCAGTTTCCAAGGAACAGAACTGTAGACACCAGCTCATCGGGAGTCCCATGTTGAAGAGAAATGGGAGGAGGTGCAGTAAGGACATAGAAACATGCTTTCAGGCATCTTTGTTGAGAAAAGCACAAGTAAGATATGGCAGTAGCCAGAGGGGTAAAAGGGAAGAGAGGAATTTTTTTAATGAAAGAAATGTGAGAATTTTTATGTGCAGAAGGGAATGAACCAGTAGACAGGAAAATTTCAACCAGCAGAGAGGACAAAGAGACAGGCTCCTGCAGGTTGGCCCGAAATAGAAGGAACCTCATCCTCATCTATAAAGGGAGAAAGTAAGGCTGAATGGACATGTGGGTGGATCTTTGAGAGATGAGAGACAAGTCGTTTTACACTTCATCCCCAATTTTCTCAGAAAGTTATGAGACATAGAAATTTGATATGAGGGGTTGAAACAGGATATGGGTCTGGAGATTTTGAATTGTTACAGAGGAGGGGCATCTGAAAGTACTCCAAGGCTGGTATGAAAAGGGGGGAAGATGCAAGAACTACATTTTTATAATTAGAAGCACAGGGGGAGGAGTATGTGGTGCCCACCAGCAGCAAGAAAGAATTCAATAGATAGATAGAGATGAATATAGATAATACATAGATAAGCAGGCTAGGGCAAGAAAACGCATACTCAAACACTCTCCCCACCCTCTCCTCCTGCCTCCAAATGCATATTCATAAAAGTTATAAACTGTAAGTTTAGAGTAGGAGGGGCTAGAGAAAACAGTGCTGTTATCCTCAAGTACCTAGACATGACCATGGAATATAGGAACTTGACTAAAATAAAATAAACTGAAGAAGAAATCCTTAGATGGACAAAGAAGGTGACCTAACTGAGGGAGTTGGGAGGGAGTGGAGGGAAACACACTATAGCACATGACGTACATACACAAACCTATAAGACTCAATCACTATCTGGAGCATGAAAGGGAGGGAAGGGGGAGGGAATAGGGTGGGATTGGAGGGAGGGCTAAATGAGCAATGTGTGCATGTATGATGTTGATACCCTGACATATATCAAAATGTATAATTACAATGCACCAATAAATGAACATAAAAAATAAACTGGAAGTCAGAAGAATGTGAAACTTTAAATTGTAGACACACACATTATAGTACATATTGCATATCTACCTCCCCCCTTTCTCTCTTTCCCTCTTTTTTGGGTGAGAATTGAACCCAGGGCCTCACATACGCTCTACCTCACAAATGCTCTACCACCGATCTACATCCCCTGCTCTGCATACTTTTAAAATTCAATATATTGCCATAAAATGTATCATTCTTTTATAAGGCTGCATAATAATCCACGGTCTTACTAAACCATCACTTTTTTAAACAGAGTTATTGTGAAGTTATTGTTATATTGTTGTCAAGACTTCTGCCTTTTTAGTCCATGCCACACTGAATGACGTTGTACATATATCATTTTGCACGTATACAAATATATCTGTAGAACAAATTTCTGCACGTGGGACGGCTGGGAGGAGAAGGTATTTGTTGCGTATTTGATATGGTATCACGTTGCACTCCCAGAGGCAAAGTATGAGAAGGCCTATTTCCTCTCCACCTCACCAACACAATATTTTATCAAGACATTTTCTCTTTGCTAATTTGATGGGTTTAAAATGACATTGCAGTAAATGTTAATTAATTTGCATTTTCTATCATGAGAGAGCTTGAGGAGCTCTTCTCTTGAGATCTGTCTGTTCATGGCCTTTGCTCATTGTTCCGTTGGGCACTTGGTCTTTTTCTTATTGCTTTTTATAAATTCTTTATATACAATCGATCCTTATTCTTCATGAATTCCATTTTTGCAGATTCATCTTCTAAGTTATTTGTAATGCTCAAATCAATATTCACAGGGCCTCTGTCATTAGAGACCTACAGAGAGCAGTGAAAACTAGGAGTCTCTCTGTGAGCACGTTCTCAGCTGAGCTAAACAAGCCCATGCTCTGGCCTTCCTGTATCGGCTCTCATACTGTAAACAAGTGTCCTTCATGGTCTACTTAGTGCCACATTTCCCATATTTTTGTGCTTTTTGTGGGTGATTTTGCTGTTTAAAATAGTCTGTAAGCATAGTGCTGACGTGTTGTTTAGGGTTCCTAAGAGCAAAAAGGCTGTAACGTGCCTTTTGGGAAAAGTCTGTGGGTTAGATTAGCTTTGTTCAGGCATGAGTTGTAATGCCATTGGCTATGAATATATTAAATAAGGTGCCTTTAAAAATAAATACACATAAAACAATGTCACGTATTTTTTGGTCGACAAAAATAGTGACCAAGGGCTTTCAAAGAAACTAACCCTGTATATTCCCTAGGCATAATAGTTCAGGATGTACTAATTCAGTGTTCACAATGACTTTATAGAACATAACTAGCATGAAGAATGACAATCAACTGTATTTGGGGATTTAGCTCTTAGCTGATGATAAGATTGCAATTATTTTGTCCAGCTTGTCATTTGTCTTTTAATAATGTTTATTATTAAATGTTTATGTACATATATGTGTGTGTATATGTGTGTGTATATAAATAATCTTATGTGGTCAAGTTTATGAAGTTATATTTAGCATATACCTCTGGTTATTGTGAGCTAATTTAAAAAGGATTAGATGAATCGGGTGTGGTGGTGCACACCTGTGATCCCAGTCCTCAGGAGGTTAAGGCAGGAGGATCGCAGGTTCAAGGCTAGCCTCAGCAACTTAGCAAGACCCTGTTTCAAAATTTTCAAATAAATAAAAAGGGGTAGGGGTGTAGCTCAGAAGTAGAACACCCCTGGGTTCAACCCCGTACCCCCCTAAAGATAAATAAATAAATAAATAATAAAAAGTTAAAATGAATGAGTGGAATAAATACCTGAATCTAGGTATTACCTGCCATATGGTCTATAGACCTCTGCCCAAGAAGAAACAAGCTCTCTCCATCTACTCAAATAAAACCCACCTGGTGGCGAGGAAAAGCTAGATTATATGACTTAGTTCAAAGAGGAGCAATTAGATTCTCAGGGGATACAGTTACGCTTTGACCTTGAAATATTTATTTGAGGATGACATGAGCCCATGGCCTCAGTTACAAAGCAATGCATGAAACCTTTCACTATTATTTCTACAAAATTTGCAGTAGGAATATTGTTATATTTTTGGTGTCACATTAAGCTTCGCCCACATAAGCTACAAAAGTTGCTTTAGGCGATCACAATAAAATGTTTCCTTTAATCAAGCCAGATTGGGGGTGGGGGGTCATCTCCAAGTGAATGAAGACCTGCTAATGAAGTGAGGATAGTTGTCCGAAAGTTGTATTTTAATGAGGCTAAAAATGACAAACTGACTCCCAATTGGAAGTCACACCTTTAGCTCCTCAGTTTGTCAAACTTCAGGAGGTGGCTGATTTTCAGACCCTGATAGCAACACCCTTACACAATGGCCCTATGCAAAGGATTCTCCCTGCCCACAATCCTCTTCGCCAGAAATTTGACTTCAGCAACAGATATGAATCTGTGACCTACATGCAAATTAATCCTGATGACATGGATACTGACCTGTAAAAAGGAGACTAACAAAAGTGTCCTATTTCACAAGCATTAGATTTTACCACTACTAGGGCAGTAAGCAGGCCACACCTGTCAGGGCTGGTGAATCTTATTATATGCAGTACCATTGAATTTTTAGGGTGCTAGGGATTAATTTTAAGTTTGTGAGTTTTAGCGCTCTAAAACTGAACTTGGAAAACTAAAGTCCCCCCTTCCATTGGTTGTTCTGAAACACTTGTCTTTCATGTGAAACAAAAGTGCAATATTGTCTCTACACTCCCATTGTTATATTAGAAAAATTGGGTGGATTTGTTGTTATCAATAAGGACAGCTTTGTGAAGAAGCAAATCTATCTGGTGAAGTTGGGAAATAGGTTCCCTTCCCACTCTCCTCTCTCTGTCTGATATGGACTGAATGTTTGCCCCCCCCCATTCATATGTTGAAAGTCTAATCCCCAGGTAATGGTACTTAGAGGGGGGGTTGGCACGTAATTAGGTCATGAGGTGGAGCCCTCATGAATGTCATTTAGGTCCCTCATGTGAAGAGGCTACAGAGCTAACTAGCTCTCTATGCTAGCTCTGGATCCAGGTGAGGATCCAAGGACAAGGTGGCTCTCTGCAACTGGAAGAGGGCCCTCACCAGCACCCAGCCATGCTAACACCCTGATCTCAGACTTCTAGCCTCCACAACCGTGAGGAAACATACAACGCGTGTCGTTTAAGCCACCTGGTCAATGGTAATCTTTTTATACATATACTTTTATTGGTGCATTGTAGTCACACATCATCATGTAGTTCAGAGTAACAGGGACATACATGCACACCGCACTTGGTGAGCTCCCTCCCCTGCCCACTCCCTCCCCTTTCCCACATGATATTGATATTGGCATTGGTAATTTCACATATGTACATAACGTCACTTGTTGCAACAGCCAAACTAAGACTGCTCTCTAAGGAAACAGTAGTTAAAAGGGAGAGATTTTGATAACTAGGAAGAACAAGAAGTTACCAGAAAAGACTGTGGGTAACATGGAGGGGGGAGTGAGGGTACCTGTGAGGAAATGTGTGGCTGCACAGGAGACTGCACAGAAACAATATGGTCATAGCACCAGATGCCTTGACTTCAGGAGAGACAGTGGCTTAGCCAGCTCCACTGCCCTGACAAAATACCATAGACAGGGTAGTCTGAACAACCGACATCTATTTTCTCAGAGTTCTGGTGGCTGGAGTCCAGGGTCAGGGCAGCAGCGTGGTTGGGTTCTGATGAGAACCTCCTTTGGCTTGTAGATGCTGCCTTTTTAGTGTGTCCTCATGTGGCCTTTCCTTGGTACATGCACTTGGAGAAAGGGAGAGGGAAGAGAGCAGAGGAGAAAGGAGAGGGGAAGAGGAAGAGAGGGACACATCTTCTTGTCTTCCTCTCTATAAGGTCACCCATCCTATCAGTTCAGGTTACAACCCTATGACCTCATTTCCCCTTAACGGCCTACTAAAGGCCCTGTCTCCAAACACAGTCACATTGGGGTTTAGGGCTCAACATGTGAAATTGGGGGAGGGGGAGGTGAACATTCTGTCCATTGCAAGCAGTTTTCTCGGGTGACCGGACGATCTGATGAACTTCATGCTACAGTGTCGAGGTCTGGTGATAACCTGATATGTCACGTCTGTTTCTTCCCCATCTCCTAACCCAGGTACTTAGAGGCAGAGCAGGTCCCCTGAAACCTGTCCAAGTTCCTCTCACAGATTTTGATAAGGACAGAAAAGGCCTGATAACACCTTATTCTGGAGATGAGCAGAGGAAACACTATGCCCAGGGTTGACATGAAATGCCATTTTATACAAAGCTGCTGGGAAATGGCTTCGACTCCCAATCCTTCTAGCACACACTGTTGCCTCCTTCAGTGACTTTATTAAAGTGATAATTTTTAAAAAGCTAAAATGTGGTCATTTCAGATGCTAAGGTCGATTGCAGGACCAGATATTTGAAGGAAGGGGAATCTTTTGGGCCCCCATCTTTGCCCCATAGCTTGATGCTTTCATCCATTTATCAATATTTAAGTGAGTATAATCTTATCTGCAAATTCAAAGATCCTTTAGATTAAACCAAATACAACAAATACAGCACCTAGCCCTTTCCTGCCAACGTGTGGGGCATCCATCCCTCTGAGCCCTTTCACAGCGGACAGTCACACTAGAATCCAGAGGCCAGGTAGCCTGGAGATTGGAGGACCTGTGACGGTCAGTTTCTCCCTGGTGCCTCCAGCACCCTCATTCGCTGAGCCCGTTGTGTTTCCTTGAGCAGGCATCTTTGCCTGTGCACCACAAGCGGGCTACAGTGGCCAAGACACAACGACACTCACACCTGCTTCCCCCACTCAGGGCGGTCCGGCTGCATGGGCCTTGACTCCGGGCATGGGATTTCCTTTTCTCCCTTTACTTTGCTCCAAGTACATACCCCTCTCTGATCTTTTATATTGAAAAGAAAAATCTCTCCCCCTCTGACTGTCCTTACCAGAGCTTAGCATAAACTTGTCATCACTGACACTTTAGGAAAACAAAAGGCAGGAAGAGAAATATCTTACTAACAAACCCTGCTTCTGGCCCAATAACAAAAACACAAGAACACCAAAGGGTTTGGTTTTACTTGCAGAACAGAGTAAGGAAAAATACAGGGGGAAAAAGTAATCTTTTCTTAAATTATCCTGGTCCACAAATAACAGGTCCTAAGTAGAAATATCTGAGAGAATTATAGGGCAAGTTTCCTTCCCAAATACTATTTGACAGCTGGTAAGATAAAGGGACCCGCCTGGGAAGAAGACTCCTGCCTGAAACTTCTAAAGATGAACCCCTCGCATATCAATACGACTGAGACAGAATAAAATTTACATTGAAACAAATTAACTATTTAAATATCAATTATTAATTAATTAGATTAGTTAATTTGAATGAGTGTGGCCTATAATGTAAGTCATTCTGTTTTACATGATCTTTCACAAGTCAAGTGCCAAGGATTTGTCTCCCTGATTGGGGCAATCACCCTATCAAAATGGGAATATGTATTCTAAAGGGAATTATTATTTTAAAGTCTGTGTAATATAAATTTGCCAGTCTTCCAATTCCCAACTAAAGGCATAGAAATTTTATTTTAAAATAGTATAATTCCTTCATATGAAGAGACAAGGTTACATTAGAATTCACAATATGCAGTTTCTTTGATTTGGATTCTGTTTTTCTCCATTCTTAGAGAAAAATGCCAAAGTTGGTCCATTTTGAAATTTACCTTAGACCTGACATGATTAGAGAAACTGTTTCAGAAGAAGACTTCCTCAAAGCTATAAATGAGTCAACAGAAAATTGTCCATTATACAATTCTCTTTAATACTTATGAATGAATCTAATTCATAGAATAAATTTAAGTGATATGATCCCAATAAGCAAGTACTACACCTACTCAAAAATTGATTAATTAATTAATTAAAGTGATAGGAGCTGGGGGTGTGGCTCAGTGGTAGAGCACTTGCCTGTCCTGCACAAGGCCCTAGGTTCAAGAAAAGAAAAAAAAAGAATGATAATTTTATCATGTGTATTAATGCTAAGTAAACACAATTTGATCATGCTATAGTGACATATGTAATTATATGCTAAAACTCATGCAGTCTTTTTTGAAACACTGATGAACTGTTTGGCTTTATAATCATTAGGTCATTAAAATGGCAAAAGAATGTAAGGATCTTGCCCTGTGTGTGTGTGTGTGTGTGTGTGTGTGCGCCCACACGTGCGCATGCGTGTATGTGTTACTAGAAAATGAATCCAGGGATTCTCCACCACTGAACTATACTCCCAGAACTTTATATTTTTTATTTTGAAACTGGGTCTTGCTAAATTGCCCAGGCTAGCCTCGAACTTACGATCCTTCTGCTTTAGCCTCCCAAAAGGTGGGATAATAAGGGTGCGTCACAGGACCCAGCCTGGAAGTTTTTACTCTAATGAGCCTCCTCATGTTGGAGGCTGCCCCAGTTCCTGAACTAATCCTACAGAAGTAAGCAAGCATCCTGATTTCAGAGATGAACCTCCCTTTCTTCCTACCCACCAATTCCTCATTGCAGGACATTAGGGAATTATAAAATGTCCCTTTTTGTCTCTAGCAGCATTTTTGTCTTAAAGTATATTTTGTCTCAGCATACTTACTATAGCTCTCTTATGGTTGCTCTTTGCATGGAATATATTTTCCTACCTGTGGTATAATAAAAAATAAATACTTGCTCTTTTCCCCATATCCTGGCATAAAGCTCCTAAAACTCTTAGAATTTGCAGTCTTCTGTATACTAATGAGATGACTCATGATGGTGGTGGTGTGGGAGGGTGGAATCTAGATACTTCAGGGTGGGGAGCTGGTCGCTAGATTAGAGGCAGCCTCACTTCCTGTCTTCCAGGGAAAGGGGGAGCGGCGGGAGATTGAATTCAATCCCCATAGCCAATGATTTCATCAATCCTACCTACAAAATGGAACCTAAACAACCAACGGAGTGCACAGAGTTTCCAAAATAGCAAACACATCCACTTGCAGGGAGGATGGTACACCCCGATTCTGTGAGGACAGATGTTCCTGTGCTGGGGACCCCTGCAGAACTTGCCTTCTTGATCCAGCAATTCATCCATGTCCTTTATAATAGGTTGTACTAGTAAGTAGAGCACTTTCCTGAGTGTTGTGAGTGGTTCTAGCAAATTATCAAATCTGAGCCAGGGGTGGGAATCCCCGCATTTGTTGCTGGCTGGGTATCTTGGGTCATCTGAAAACTCTGCTTTTGGGTGGCATCTGATGTGGGGGCAGTCTGTGGGACTAAGCCCTTTAACTTCTAGGATCTGATGCTAACTCCAAGTAAATAGTATCAGAATGGAATTGAATTATTGGAGACCCAGCTGGTGCCAGAGAATTGGAGAAATGATGTGGAAAAAGCATACATATTTGTTGCTGGAGAAAAATAAACCACAAATAGTTCTTTTATTTCCTGTATGTAGCTTTGAATCCAAAGTATGTCTCTTATGGACAGAGATAGATGAATCTTGTTTTTTGTCATTTGACAATTCTGACCTTCTGATTGTATTGTTTTATTCTTTCATATTTTGATGGGCAGAGGGTGCTAGGGACTAAGGCCTGGGCCTCATGCATACTAAGCATGCACTCCACCACTGATCCATTTTACTTTTTAGTTTCTATGTTTCATGTCTTTTTTGTTCCTCTATTTTTCCTTTGCTGTGCTCTTTTTGTATTAAGTGGAAATCTTATTATTTTAAATGTTAAAAGACTTTTAGATATTTTTTAGTCAATCTACTTCAGACTTTTATTACTGGCATTTCCTATAAGACATGTTTGGTGCATTATAGCTCCATTCTCACTCCCTTGTTTGTGCTAGTTATTTGTGCTAGTACTGTCAAATATAGTTAAACTATGTATTTACAAACCAAATAATACAGTGCTTATATATAGTTTTATGTGATCTTATATCTTTTAAAGAAGCTAAAAGAAAGAAAAAATGTGTTCATAGTGGTTTTTAACATTAATATTCTAATTTATTTATTTATTTTTTTGCGGTACGGGGAATGAACCCAGGGGCGTTCTACCTCCGCGCTACACCCCCGGCCCTATTTTTTTATACTTTATTTTGAAACCGGGTCTCACGAAGTTGCGGAGGGCCTCACTAGGTAGAGAGAGAGAGAGAGAGAGAGAGAGAGAGAGCTGAGGCTGGCCACGAAACTGGATCCTCCGGTCTCCGCCTCCCAAAGTACTGGGATTACAAGCATGCGCCACCACACCCGGCTTTAATCTTCTAATTTATGAGTTTCTATTTTCTTCTTTTCTCCCTGTGGATTTGAGTTACCATATAATGTCATTTACTTACTCTGATATAGTTTCATCACCCCCTCCTTTGTGTCTAATATATTGCCAAATATATTATATATCTATACGTTACAATCCCAACAATATAATTTTTTTTTTGCGGTACCAGGGATTAAACGCAGGGGCATTCTACCTCAGCGCTACACCCCCGGCCCTATTTTTTATACTTTATTTTGAAACCGGGTCTCACGAAGTTGCAGAGGTCCTCACTAAGGGGAGAGAGAGAGAGAGAGAGAGAGAGAGAGAGAGCTGAGGCTGGCCGCAAACCCGGATCCTCCAGTCTCTGCCTCCCAAAGTACTGGGATTACAAGCGTGCGCCACCACGCCTGGCAACAATATAATTTTAAAGATATTGTATGCAATTTTAAATCAGTTAAGAGAAGAATAGAGAAAAATAAAATATGTAATTGTATATATATATATATATATATATATATATATAAATTATATTTTATAGATATAATTACATTTACCAGCATTCCCTTTTGAAAATGTGGATTCAAATTACTCTCCAGTTTAATTTTCTTTTAGCCTCAAGAACTTCTTTAGAAGTCAAATTATCACTATTTAGCTGGGCATGATGGCGCACGCTTGTAATCCCACTATTTGGGAGGCTGAGACAGGAGGATCCTGGTTCACAGCCTGTTTCAAAATAAAGAATAAAAAATAGGGCTGGGGGGTGTAGCTCAGAGGGAGAATACCCCTGGGTTCCATCCCCAGTATCACACACAAAAAAAATTATCACTATTTGAAGATGACATGATTCTATACTTGAACATCCAAATGGTTCCACTAGAAGACTTCTAAAGCTAATAAATTCAGCAAAGTAGCAGGATACAGAATCTACATACAAAAATCAGTAGCTTTTCTATATACCAATAATGAAATTGCTAAAAAAGAAATGAGGAAAATAATTATATTCACGATAGCCTCAAAAACAAAAACAAAACCTAGGAATAAATCTAATCAAGGAGGTGATCTTATAGAAGAAAGAAACTAAAGAAGACACTAGAAGATGGAAAGACCTTCTATGGTCATGGATAGGCAGAATTAATATTGTTAAAATTAACATATTACCAAAACTATCTACAGAGTCAATGCAATCCCTATCAAAATACCAATGACATTTTTCACAGAACTAGAAAAAAAAGTTCTAAAATTCATATGGAAGAATAAAAGAGCCAGAATAACCAAAGCAATTCCAAGCAAAAAGAGCAATCCTGAAGGCATCACAATACCCTATTTTAAATTATACTACAGAGCTATAGTAACTAAAACAGTTGGGTACTCATATAAAAACATGCAATGGAAGAGACCAATGTAATAGAATAGAAGATACTGAGACAAACCCCACAGACACAGAATCAGATGATTCTTGACAAAGATGCCAAAAACATACAATGGGTAAAAGACAGCCTTTTCAACAAATGATGCTGGGAAAACTAGATATCCATATGTGGAATAATGAAACTAGATCCCTATATCTCACCCTGCATTAAAGTCAACTCAAAATGGATCAAAGTCCAGGCATGGTGGCTCATGCCTGTAATCCCAGTGCTTGGGAGGCTGAGACAGGAGGAGCACAGCTTCAAGACCAGCCTTAGCAACTTAGTGAGACCCCCTTTAAAAAAAAAAAAAACAGGGTCTCACTGGACCCAGAATAGCCAAAGCAATTCTCAACAATAAGAACCATGCAGGTATTATTGACTTCATTCAAATGATACTACAGAGCTATAATAATAAAAACAGCATGGTATTGGCACAAAAACAGACACATAAACCAATGGAAGAGAAGATACAGAAACAAATACACACACTTATAGTCAATTGATTTTCAACAAAGGTGCTAAAAGCATATGTTGGAGAAAAGATAGCATTTTCAACAAATAGTGTTGGGAAAGCTGGTTATCCATTTGTAGAAAAATGGAATTAAATCCCAACCTCTCACCCTGCACAAGAGTCAACTCAAGACGGATCAAAGATCTGGAAATTAGTCTTTGAAATTACTAGAGGAGGGCATAGGTCCAAGACTCCAACCTATAGGCACAGGTAGAAACTTCCTCAATAAGACCCCAAAACACAAGAAATTAAAACAAGGATTAATAAGTGGGATAGCATTAAATTAAAGAACTTCTGTGCAGCAAAAGAAACCATCAAGAACCTTAATAGAGAGCCAACAGAATGGGAAAAATCTTTGCCAGCTACTCCTCTGGTAGAAGATTAATATCTAGAATATACAAAGAACTTAAGAAATTTACTGCTAAAAAACCAAACAACCCAATCAAAAAATGGGCAAGTGAACTTATAATACTAATACTAATATAATACTAATAGATACTTAACAAAAGAAGAAATACAAATGGACAATAAATATATGAAAAAATGTTCACTATCACTAGCAATCAGGGAGATGCAAATCAAAACTACATTGAGGTTCCATCTAACACCAATTATAATGACAATCATCAAGAAGTCAAACTACAATAAATGCTGGCGAGGATGTGGGGAAATAGGAACTCATATACACTGTTGGTGGATTGAAAATTAGTGCAGCCACTATGGAGATCAGTGTGGAGATTCCTCAGAAAACTAGGGATGGATCCACCTTATGATCCAGCTACCACTCCTGGATATGTTTCCAAAGGGACTGAAATCAGAATATTATAGTAAAGCATGCATATCCAACTTTATAGCAGCACAATTCACAATAGCTAAATTATGGAACCAACCTAGGTGTCCATCAACAGATGAATGGATTACAAAATTATGGGATATCCACATAATGGAATTCTACTCAGCAATAAAGAAGAACAAAATTATGTCATTTGCAGAAAAATGAATGGACCTCAAGAACATTATGTTAAGTGACATTAGCCAGGCACAGAAAGTGAAGGGTCATATGTTTTCTCTTATATGCAGAAGCTAGGGAGTAATTAGGATACAAGAGGGAATTTAGATGGAAGAGAAATGGCAGTGGAGTGAGGGAGGTGGTCTAAGGGAGAGCGATGGTGGGTGGGGAAGGAGAATTAACAAAGGAGGTACATCCACTGATGTTATGTACATATGTGAGAATATCAATGCTAATCTCAATATCATGTATGGGGAAGGGAGGGAGTGGGGAGGGAAACTGAGGGAAGCTCACCAAGTGCTATGTGCATGTATGTCGCTATCACTCTGAACTACATTATGATGTGAGACTACAATGCACCAATAAAAGTATATATAAAAGAAAAATAATACCAAGAATTAATAAATGCAATGGAATGAAATTCAAAGATAACACTTAAGAACTTGAAGAGAGAGCCCACAGAATGGGAGAAAATTTTTGCCAGCTATTCTTTTGACAGGGGATTAATATCCAAAATATATAAAGAACTCAAAAACATAACACCAAAAAAACCCCCAATCAATAAATGGGCCAACGAACTAAACAGAAATTTCTCAAAAGAAGAAATACAAATGGTCAACAAGTATATTTTTAAAAGTTCAAAACATTTAATAATCAGGGAAATGCAAATCAAAACTAGTGAGATTTGATCTCATTCCAGTTAGAATGGCAATCATCAAGAATACAAATGCTAATAAATATTGGAGATGATGTGGTGAAATGGAACACTTATACACTGTTGGTAGGATTATACAACCACTATGGAAATCAGCATGGAGGTTCCATAAAAGACTAGGAATGAAACCATCCTATGACCCAGCTATACCACCCCTAATATTTATTCCAAAGAATTAAAGTCAGTGGACTATAGCAGTACATGCCTAACCATGCTTATAGGAGCACAGTTCACAATAGCCAAGTTATGCAACCAGCCTAGGTGTCCATCAATAGGAGACTAAAGAAAACATGGTATATATAATCAAGTTTTACTCATCCATAAAGAAGAACAAAATCATGTCATTTTCAGAAAAATGGATGGAACTTGAGGGTTGTATTAAGCTAAATAAGCCAAACTCAGAAAGTCAAGGGTCACATGTTTTCATTCATATATGGAAGCTAAAGAGAAGAAAAGAAAGGGGTGGTATCTCATGAAAACAGAAGGGAGATCAGTAGAGTAGAGGAAGGAGTCCAGGGAGAGGAAGGAAAGGAGGGAAAGGAAATCAACCAATTTATATAAACATACAAATATGTCACAATGAATCCTACTACTATGTATAATTGTAATGTACAATAAAATTAATTCTTTAAAAAAAGAACTTCCTTTAGAATTTCTTGTAAGGTGAGTCTCCTATAAAGAAATTCTCTGATTTTGCTTATTTAGGAATCCTTTAGCTTGTCTTCATTTTTGAAAGACAGACTGTGGGATTCCTCTCTTTCTCTCTCTCTCTCTCTCTCTCTTCTTTTTTTAAATTTTATTTTGCAGTATTTTATATTTTATATTTTTAAGTCTGCTGATTCTTCCACCAGCAAAAATACTCTGTTGAGGACTGAGGATGTGCTTGGTGGTACAGCACTTGTCTAGTACGCATGATGCCCTGGGTTCAATTCCCAGCGCCACCAGCTCTGTTGAGTCCCTCTAGTGGATCCCTATAGAAGAATCTTTTGGCATTATTCATGGATAATTCCTTTTTATAAACCAAGCAATCTAATTCTGCCTTCTAGAGATTACCAAGGCCTAATCTCCAATTACTCCCTCTTGAAGGTTTCTCTACCAACTTTCATGGAAGAATGATCAGCATCGTTGGATGTTTGCTGCAACCTTCTACTGTCTGCAAGGCTTAGAACATCACTCTTGATTTAAAGCTGGGCATGGTGGCACATGTCTATAATCCCAGTACTTGGGAGGATCATGGGTTTGAGGCCAGCCTCAGGAATTCAGCAAGGCCCTCAGCAACTTAGTGAGACCCTGTTTTAAAATTAAATAGGGCTGGGGGTGTAGCTCTGAGGTAGAATGTCACTGGGTGCAATCCCCAGTAAGACACACACACACACACACACACACACACACACACAAGTTTTGCTTTAAATAAATGGGAAAATCTAAACCTAGATTTGAGCACAAATCTGTCCAGAAAATGAAGGTCTAGAACCCAGACATTTGGAATTTTAACCAAGCAGTTATTGAGTGTAAGAATCATTTATGGATTTATTAAAAGGATATGACTAGCTGGGTGTGGTGGCACATGCCTGTAATCCTAGTACTTGGGAGGCTGAGATAGGAGGGATCTCAGGTTCACGGCCAGCCTCAGCAATTTAGAGAGGCCCTCTGCAACTTAGTGAGACCCTGTTTCAAAACAAAAAATAAAAATAGGGCTGGGGGTGTAACTCAGAGACAGAATGCCACTGGGTTCAATCCTCCGCCCCCGCCCCACGCACAGATATGACTTATGACTGTCATCTAAACCTCCAGTGACAGGAGACAGTGAATGACGTCATTACTGAAGAAAACAGCTTGGTGACAATGCTGGTCCAGAGGAGTGTTGGAGGGATGGATACACATAGTAAATGAAACCAAAGTGCTGGAATAAGATTCTAAATTATTTACCAAGGTGGCAAACGTCCTATATAGGGTAATGAAACTTAGCATTTGTGGTTATCTTTCTTATGAAAGTTATTTGCATGTCTGACATCCAAAAATTACTTGAAATGCGTTTATCTGCTACAAGTTTGTCTCTAATTTTGTGGAGTCAGTAGCAAATAGAAAGTCAAAGATGCATTCCTAGGGAATTAGACAACCCTTGGGTAAAATTGTTAGAACAATGCTCCAACAGTCACCATTTTGCCTTATTTCCAGGTTTTGGATAAATTTTCTTAATATACATAAAGTACTCAGGACGGAGCCTACCACACAAGTGCTCAGAAAGTGACAGTACACTCATGTCTGTCTTTGCAACCCTGTCTCTACCACGCGCTGGCTGCACGATCAATCAGTACACTCTTTGTTTCGGTTTTTGCTTCTGTAAAATGAGGATGGTGGGGCTTCTACCTTCCAAGGCTATTATGAGGATTAAATAAGGATGTAGTACGTACAAAGCACTTTGTGTCTGGCACATAGTAATCACTAAATAAGTCAAAGTGAATGCCGTCATTCCCCAGGGCATTTGATGTCACGCCATCGCTGACATTTCTACAATATGAGGAAATGAAAGGGGGGGAAATCATTGCTGCAGTGGCGAGAGGGTGGGCACAGCTGGCCAGGAAACCCAGAGACCTTCTGCAGCCTGGATTCAAACTGAAGAGCAAGCTATTTATAGCGGGGCTGGGAAACTAGCTCCGTGTTGCCTCAAACATTATTAAAATGGACATATTCCAGGGATCTGGAAGCAAAGATAAATTGTATACTCTTGTTTGTCCCTGTTTTGCCCTTAGCTGACACAGTAATAATAGGCAATATACTTTCACTGGTTACTGCAAGAACCGCCTGATGTTCCTAGATCAAATCCGTGATGTTTTTCCCTGGAGATGAAAACGTTAATTATATTTTACTAAGAGTAGCTTCTCCAACATGTTTGACTGTTTTATATGATATAGAAATAGAAAGCAAATAGCATCGCCAACCTACCTCTCTACATCATGACAGCACAAATAGCCAAGAAGCTGTAGCTAATTTCATAATCCTGTTTTCCCCAGTATGCAAAGAACATCTGGAACATGTGGCGAGGAAACTAATCATTATCTTCCCAGTAGCATTCTTCTGGCATTGGTGTACAGGGGAACACCTTTAGACCAATGCTCAGCTCACGTTGCCATGAAGAAGACATTCTTTTGAGCTCTGTGGACATATCTGTTCTGTGATTCTATATGAAAGACATATGACATGATTGTAAAGAGCCATAACCCAGAGACAGGCCAGTTATTTTCTCAAAACACAAATAATGTTGATGAAAAGAAATCTGATGACTGGGTCACCTTCTTGAGTTGTGACTGTCCTCTCTGTCATGTTTCCTAAGTTGAGAACACAGCATCTATGAAACCAGAGAGCCCAGCACACTGTCACAGAAGGTACATGTTTTCTTTAATAGGTGCATTTCAGGAATGAGACGGGCTATAAAGTGTCACTGGTTAATCAGGTGATTAGTGTCAAAAGGTATTCATGACCTTTCTCAGAGGGATTCATCTTTCCCTATTTATATATCCAGCTATTAAATGACAGAGATAATAAATGTCTCATGACAGGGGTAATAAATGTCTTATCAATTGCAGAGAATCCATTTAACAGAGAAAAGCACAAAGCAATAGCCAAAAACTCCCCATAATTCCACCATCCAAAGGTAACCCTACCAGCATGCTTTTGTTTTATGTACATCTAGTGTCTTTTGAAGACACAGAGGTGGACATAAAATGAGAGAGACAGACAGAGAGACAAAGAGACAGAGAGAGATATCATATATATGGTTTGTAGCCTGACAGTCAGGTAAGGGTTTGCTCCAATTATTTAAATCTGCATAAGAAATCACCTCAAAATGTAGTGGCTTTAAAAATGGCAACATTGGAAGACCCAAAGAACTCAACCAAAAGTCTACTAGAGCTAATTAACAAATTCAGCAAAGTAGCAGGATACAAGATAAACCTAAAAAAGTCAGTAGCTTTCATATATGCCAACCATGAATCCACTGAGAAAGAAATCCAGAAAACAATCCCATTCACAATAACTTCAAAACCAATCAAATACCTAGGAATAAACTGAACCAAAGAGGTGAAAGACCTCTACAATGAAAACTATAGAACACTGAAGAAAGAAATTGAAGAAGATCTTA
>PVJS01005304.1:0-64766 GCA_004027185.1 Glis glis | reverse complement strand
CAAAAAAAAAAAAAAAAAAAAAAAAAAGGGCTGGGGGAGTAGCTTGGAGGTAGAATGCCTCAGGGTTCAATCCCCGTACCAAAAAAAAAAAAAAAAAAAAAAGGAAAAAGAAACTGGGATTACAGGTATGCACCGCTACACCTGGTTCTAATTCATTTTAATCCACAATTATCGGCTATGTTTTTCTTTTGTGAAACCAGGCATTCCACCACTAAGCTACATCTCCAACTCTTTATTTTTTATTTTGAAACAGGGTCTCACTAAGTCGCCACTTGTTGGCCTTGAACCTGCGATCCTCCTGTCTCAGCCTCCCAAGTACTGGGATTATAGGTGTGCATCACCATGCCTCCCCCCCCCCACCCACAACCTTTCTGCCGACCCCCTCCATCGCTCCACTGAGGTTTCTCCTCCTTTATCTGGAGTCCCCCTTGTAGCCCAATTTCTCCCGAGCTTCTACATATGAGAGAAAACACGATCGGTGAGGAGATTTGAATCAAGCGTTTCACATGCAGGCACCGGGTGATTAATGTTAGCTGATATTTGTCATTATGGTTCCTATCCCATTTTTCTTATTAAAATAGTAATGTTTACTCATTGTAGGAAAATAACAAATGAGCCAGAGAAAAAAGAGAAGCCAAAGAAGAACAAAAAACACCTATAAGACTAGCCTGCAAGAGATGACTGCCAGTCACACCTTGCTAAGGAGCCCTGCAGAGGTGAAGTTAGTTTTTTATAAATATTGAATCACACCATACATACAGTTCAGCAAGGGATCATAATTTACTTAAGTAACTCATCAATGATTTGACATTCAGGTTGTTCCAACTCTACTCTTACAAAGAGCAAGAGCACAAGTAATGAACCAAATATCAACTAGGAAGAAGAAAGAAACTCTGAAAAATAGACACCGGACACCAGTGCTTAAATCTACACAAAGTGTGCTCAATGGCTAATCAAAATGATGATCATCAGAGAATTTGATGGTTGACTTTTCTAGACCTCTTTTGTTTCATAATTTTAAAATGTTTTTTGAAAGTAAAGAAAAAAGAATCTGAACCGGGCGTGGTGGCACACGCTTGTAATCCCAGTACTTGGGAGCTGAGACAGGAGGATCACAGGTTTGCGGCCAGCCTCGGCAACTTCTGAGGCCCTCCGCAACTTAGTGAGACCCTGTTTCAAAATAAAGAATAAAAAATAGGGCTGGGGGTGTAGCTCAGAGGTAGAATGCCCCTGGGTTCAATCCCCAGTACCACACACACACAAAAAGAGAATCTGTAAATTTTTTTAGAGTATAACAACCTTATTTATTTCTGATAATGAGAATGATAAAAGAGAAGCCAGATTTGCTCGATGGAATTAATGGAGGATTTTTTTCCAACCCATGCATTCTTTAATTAATTTGCTTTTGTGGTGCTGGGGATTGAACTCAAGGCCTTGTGCATGCTAGGTAAGTGCTCTATCACTGAGCTACTTTCCTGGCCCTTTGTATTGTGAGACAGAGTCTCAGTAAGTTGCCTAGGCTGGCCTCTAACTTGTGATCCTCCTGCCTCAGCCTCCTTAGTAGCTGGGATTACAGGCGTGTCCCACCAAGCTCAGTCTTAAGATCTTCACGTGGTTTACAAGGTCCCTCCCAAACCTGACCTTTCCATGGGCTTTGTTTCCCACCACTCCAGCTCTGCTGCCCCTCAAACATGCCTCGCTGAGCTTTGTACACAGTCTTCTGTTCTCCCGGGATGCCCTTCCCACATTCTCTACCTCTCAGGATCACATTCATATTCCTCTTTCAAAGATGAACTGCGGGTTCGAGACCAGCCTCAGCAACTTAGCAAGATCCTGTTTCAAAACAAAAAATACAAAGGGCTGGGGGTGGAGCTTGGAGGTAGAATGCCCCTGGGTTCATTCCCCAGTATCAAAAAACTAAAAAGAGGGATTCTAAGAGTACCCTCCAGTACCCCTCCCCTCCATACACAAGGATGGACTCAGCTGGGTGAGGTAATGCTTGCCTGTAATCCCAATACTTGGGAGGATGAGACAGGAGGATTGCAGGTTAGAGGCCACCCTCAGCAACTTAGCGAGAGCTTCAGTGACTTAGTGAGACCCTATTTCAATATAAAAAATGAAATAGGGCTGGGGGTGTAGCTCAGAGGTAGAATGCCCCTGGATTCAATCCCCAGTACTAAAAAAAAAAAAAAAAAAAAAGGACTCAGATGCTAAGATGCTATCTTTCATAGAACCTTCCTCAAGCTAGGACAGGTTGGTTAATCCCTCTTTTCTACTCTCCTCACACTTAGTATGGACTTACCTTGCAGCCCTGAGCAGGATTTACTACTGCCTTTGTTCCAAGTTTGTCTCCTCCACTAGATCCGGGACTCCCCTAAAGTACAGCCTGTTTTTTTTTTTTTCCTTTGGCTTCACTCCCCTGTGCCTAGCATGTAGTGTTTGGTGACTGTTAAATGAAATGTACAGATAAGAAAACTGAAGTCCAAACAGGTAAAACCACACACTTAGAACAAATAAGCCAGGCATGATGGCACACGCCTGTTATCCCAGTACTTGAGAGGCTGAGATAGGAGGATCACAGGTTTGAGACCAGCCTCAGTAACATAGTGAGACCCTGTCTCAAAGAGAGAAAAAAAGGGCTGGGGGTGTAGCTTGGAGGTAGACTGCTTCTGGCTTCAATCCCCAAGTTGGAAATGCGTTTAGAGAGAGAGAGTTGTGATAAATCATATTTTGCTTTGTAATAATCTATGCAATTGCTAAAGACCAGGGGAAAGGGTGGTAACCAGTGATCTTCCTTTGTTCTTCAGGAAAATAAGGCTCAACCAGCTCAAACTCAAATGGTCAGGAGAGAGAGGAGTTAAATAAGAAGATTCGCTAATCATGGTGATATACAACTGTAATCCTAACTATTCTGGAGGCTAAGGCAGGAGGATTGCAAATTCAAGATCAGCCTGAGCCCGGTGCAGTGGCGCACACCTGTAATCCCAATACGTGGGAGGCTGAGGCAGGAGGATGACAAGTTGGAGGCCAGCCTCAACAATTTAGTGAGACCCTATTTCAAGATAAAAAAGGGTTGGAGGTGAAGCTCACTGGTAGAATGCCCCTGGGTTCAATTCCCAGTAAACACACACACACACACACACACACACACACACACACACACACACACACTGGCCTGGGTAATCTGGGCAATTTAGCAAGAACTTGTCTCAAAATAAAAACAATAAACTGGGCGCAATAGCCCATGCCTGTAATCCCAGTAATTGGTAGGCTGAGATAGAAGGATTGCAGGCTTGAGGACAGCCTCAGAAATTTAGCAAGATCCTCAGAAACTTTGTGAGACCTTGTTTCAAATTTTTAAAAAAGTGAAAAGGTCTGGGGGTGTTGCTCTGAGGTAGAATGTCTAGGGTTCAATCCTCTGTACCAAAATAAATAAATAAATAAATAAATAAATAAGGCTGGGCTTAGTGGCCGAGTGCTTGCCCAGCCTGTGCAAGGACCTGGGTTCTATCCCCAGTACTGCAAAGTAACAGGAAGATTTTCTTGTTCTTGGGTCTGATAGACAAAAAAGCGAGCTGACACAGACTGCTTGTGGACTTGGCCTCTGGAAGCTAAACAACAAGATGGGCTTTATCAGGACGGAGTCAGAAGTCCCATTAGAGCTGGTCAAATGGCTGAGCTGACCTCTGCAAAGGCTCCTGGGGAAGCCCATGAGGACCAGAGGAACCAACCAGAAGACTCGGAGGGTCTCGCACCATGTTCCCAGCTCAAGGAGGCTTGGGGGAGGGGAGACGAATAAGGGAGCCCCGGCTAATTAAGCCTCTACCCAAGAGCGAATGTGAGGCTAATAAGGCGGCCCCATTCCAGGGCACCTCCACACCAAGCCAGCCGGTCTGCCTGTTTATTACCCGTATGGAGATCATTAATGCCTCCTGACACTGGGGTCACTCCTGGGGTCAATCCCAGAGCCCGTTTTTGCAAAACAAGGGGAAATGAACTTCCCAGCACATGTGGCTCCGGCTTGGCAGGGAGGGGGACTCCGGTCACCCCACACCTCAGTTCTGAGAGAGATCAGCACCCCAGGCAGTCAGACCCCCCAAAACAATCCCCCTGCCCCGGTTGGTCTGGGGCGGGGGAGGGGTCCAGGAGGAGGGAGAAGTGGAGGCCCTTGTCTGGGCCAGGACAACCCCCACTGAGGCTGTCCCCACCGACAGACGGACACTAATCCCCTGGCGACGGGCTGGGGTGGTGTCTGGGAGCTGCAGCTGCAACTCGACAGGGGCCAGGCTATGAGCTGCAGGTGGCGGGAAGGCGCAGCCCGGCGGCCACGTGGTCAGAGCCAGGCTTCGCCCCGCCCCCACCGGCTTTCCCCTCGGTGATTGGTCGCTCTGCTTTGCGTAATCCAAGATGGCGGAGAGGGCCGGGGTTCCAGGCCGATCAGAGCTGTGATTGGTGAGGTGCAGGCCCTTTGAACTGATGGACAGCCGCGGTGGCCACTCAGGGAGCTCCTGGCGGTGGTAGTGGTGGTGGTGGTGGTGGTGGTGGTGGTGGTGGTGGTAGTGGGTGCTGGCCTCCTTACCTGGCACTGAAGACGCCGAGGTCGCCTCTCAAATCCTTTTGCTGCGGGCTGGGAAGGGCAAAAGTGGGAAGGAGGAACTCCTAGACAGTCCTCCAGGCAGGCCCCTTACCAGTATGGGTGTCTTCCTTGGTAATGACCAGAACTGGGAACCAGAAGCGACCGGGAAAACCTCCCTCTAGCTTGGAGGAAATCAACAGCATTGTGAGGTTAATGCCAGAGCAGGCTGAGTGACAGCTACTAAATAAATGACCCCAGGAGGACATGGCTGAGGTTAAATGAGGCCCAATAAATACAGGGGGACGTGTTCAAAGGAGAAACTTCAGAAAGTGCAAGGAGGTGGGTAGGGCCGGGACCCCTCTGCCCTCCCCTCCTAGGGCATGTTGAATCTCCTGGCCTGCCTCCCAGAAACACACAGACTTGGTTCTGCACCCTGTGCGGTGCCAGCACTGGCCTAGCTCCAGGGCAAAGCGCTCCTTGGACATCTCCATCCACCCAGATTCAAAATGAGGAAATGGAAACTGTTACTGTGGAGCTCTGAGCAGTTAACAGAGCCCCCGCAAGCCTGATTCTTTAGAGAAAGGACCCAATGCAGCAAGAGGGGTGGGAGCTAGATGTTAGGCGGCACTTCCCAAACATTAGACAGACGGAGGAAGCTGTGGATCTGGAAAGCAAGAGCAGTTTCCCCTGGACCTCCAGTTCAGCACCTCCCTGCCATGACAGCTGTTAGAGGAAGGTTTTGGTCACTGGAGTGTGAGGGAGATCCTTCTCCACCGTCTCCAGATCTCCACTGAATCCCACATCCAACCTCCTTCCATTCCGGTTCCTACCGTGCCTGCCCCTGTAGAGCTGGGGATTGAAAAAACCCACGACCAAAGCGCAGAGGGCTGCTGTGTGTGAGGCCCAAGGCTGCTGGGGGTGTCTGAAGGAGAGAGGGGCACTGGTGGTGACAAGAGGGTCACCCAGAAGACCCCAGGACACGGGTTCTTGGGACTGTGAGTGGAAAGAGGTTTGAGCTTGGTACAACCGGAGAGAAGGGCTCTGATGTGGGGAGGGATGTGTCTTTCTTTTTTTTTTTTTGGTACTGGGGATAAAACCCAGGGACATTCTACCCCTGAGCTACACCCCCAGCCCTATTTTATTTTTTATTTTGAAACAGGGTCTCACTAAATTGCTGAGGCTAGCCTCCAACCTGTGATCCTCCTGTCTCAGCCTCCCACTAGGCAAAGCTTACAGTGTAACCCTCCACATGCAGGGCTGGATTACCTCTGGGGCAGTGGGTTTGTGCGCAGGTATATGGGGTATGCAGTAGGGGTGAGCAGAGGGTGCTTTGCCCCGCGACCTGTTGTAGAGGATTGTATTCCATATGAAACCACATTTTTTCCTCATCCTCATTTGTATTTGGTATAGTCAAGAATTTGCCTTTTTTGGCCGTGGCTGTGTTCCCAATTAGGGCCATCAACACCATCTTGTACATGGAAAACGTGCAGCAGCGTGTGTGTGTGCGTGTGCTCCTTCTATCAACAACACGTCTTGGTGAATGAGCAGCCCACACTCGTCGGTAGCCATGTTGGTGGGGGCCAAGGACAGACAGAGCGTGATGTTCTTGGGACCATGAAGGGTGCTAGAGGTGGCTCTCTCTAGGAAGTCTGAAGAGAGAGATGATTAAGGCTTTGGTCGCTGGATGTATATTGTACTTTTTAGAAAATTTAGCAAGCTACTTGGGAGGTCAAAACAGGAGGATCGCAGTTTTGAGACAAGCCTTAGCTACTTAGTGAGACTTTCAACAACCTAGCAAGACCCTGTTTCAAAAAAAAAAAAAAATCAAAAGGGCTGGGGGTGTAGCTCAGAGGTAGAATGCCCCTGAGTTCAATCTCTAATACTGCAAAAAAGAAAAAAAAAAGGAAAGGAAAAGAAAATTTAGCCTGTACAAGTCCCCGAGTTCAACAATAATAATAGCTAATAGGTGAAGATCATAGGTTATAGAGTCTTGTAGATCCAAAAACCACTTTTCTGACTGTGGAACCTTGGGAAAGTACTATTTGCAATGATACTAGTAGTTGAGTGTTATTATTGCCAGGCACTATGTTATTTTTTTTTTAAGATATGGAGTTTCTCTATGTTGCCCAGGCTGGCCCCAACCCCTAAACTCAACCAGTCCTCCTATCTCAGCCTGGCTAGACACTATGTTACTCTTACAACAATACTGTGAAGGAGATACTGTTATTTCTGTTTAATACATAAAACTCACTTAGGTTAAATGACCATAGAATGGGTGTATTTTTTTTTTTTGTCCTACTGGAGGTGAATCCAGAGGTGTTCTACTACTGAACTAAATCCCCTGTCCTTTTATTTTTTATTCTGAAACAGGATCTCGCTAGGTTACTATGCACAGGCCTCAAACCTGGAAGCCTCCTGTCTTTCAGCCTCCCAAGTACTGGGATCACAGGTGTGTGCCACTGTGCCTGGCCAGAGCAGTATATTTAAAAGCATGATGCTGAAGGTCCAGACTAATTGGTTTCAAATCCTGAATTCATTTTCTGGTTGTATGGCCTTGAGCAAATTATCTGACCTCAATTTCTTTATCTGTAAGGTTAGGTACACACACACACACACACACACACACATATATCCCCAGTTCAATACCGGGGATTGAACCCACAGGCATTCTTTCCCTGAGCTACACCCCCATTCCTTTTTATTTTTTGTTTGGAAACAGGGTCTGACTAGGTTGCTGCGAGTTTTGCTAAGTTGCTGAGGCTGGCCTCAAACCTGCGATCCTCCTATCTCAGCCTCCAAGGTACTGGGATTATAGGCATGTACCACCAGTCCTGGCTTTAAAATTAGGATTATGATAGTACCCACCTGATAGGGTGGTAACGTTGAACTGAGATAAACAATGCATATAAGGTTCTTAGAATCCTGATACACACTGTAAGTGCACAATATGTGTTAGCTATTTGTGAGCCCTTGAAGCACTTTTATCTATGAGATGCCACTTCATCCTTCCTGTTACTCTATGAGGTACTTGTTACCATTAAATTCACTTGACAGATGAGGAAACATAGGCTTCAAATCGATTGTGCTCCAAGTCTCTTTGTAAACAGCCTATTGAGAACCTGAATTTAGGGCTTTTGTTTTTTGGAGAGGGGGTCTTGCTGTGTTGCCCAGTCTTCTCTCTAACTCCTAAACTCAAAAATTCTCCATACTCGACTTCTTTAGGCTGAGACTACAGCACATGCCACCATGCCTATCTGTGAATTCAGGTGTTTTTTTTTTTCAGTACCGGGGATTTAACCCAGGGGCATTCTACCTCCGGGCTACACCCCCAGCCCTATTTTTTATTCTTTATTTTGAAACAGGGTCTCACTAAGTTGTGGAGGGCCTCACTAAGTAGCTGAGGCTGGCCGCGAACCCAGATCCTCGGGTCTCAGCCTCCCAAGTACTGGGATTATAAGCGTGCACCAGGGTGGCGCCTGGCTGAATTCAGGTTTTAAAATTTGAATCCAGCAGGGCATGGTGGCACATGCCTGTAATCACAGTACTTGGGAGGCCAAAACAGGAGGATCGCAGGTTCACAGGTTTGAGGCCTGCCTCAGGAACTTAGGCTCTCAGCAACTTAGTGAGACCCTGTTTCAAAATAAAAAATAAAATAAGGCTGGGAGTGTAGCTTGGAGGTATAACGCCCCTGGGTTCCATCACCAGCACCACAAAAGAAAAAAGAAAAAAAAAAGAATCCAAGAGCTTTCAGATATAATCTTTTATTCTTGAATTCTAATTTGTTTCAGCACCTCATTCAGAAATATCCTGGAGGAACCAAATTAAAAGCCAATTTTGGATTATGCATGCTTAGGAATAATAAAAGGGAGAAAGGGGAAAAAATGGAGAGTTGGATAATTAAATACTTTTTTTTGTGTGTGGTACTGGGGATTGAACACAGGGGCATTCTACCTCTGAGTTACACCCCCAGCCCTATTTTTTTTAATTCTTTTATTTTGAAACAGGGTTTCGCTAAATTGTGGAGGGCCTCACTAAGTAGCTGAAGCTGGCCATGAACCTGCGATCCTCCTGATCCCCCGGTCTCCTCCTCCCAAGTACTGGGATTACAAGTGTGCGCCACCACACCCGGCCTAATTAAATAATTTTTGACTTGGGAATTTTTCTTACCTAACACAGCCCCAAACAGGTATACCTTCCTCAGACAGATTGTAAAATTAGCGTCTATTTCAGAGAAGTCTTTCTGGAGGGAAGGAAAGGAGCCACAGCTTAGGAGCCTATGGTGTAATGGGGATGGGGGGTGGCGATAGGCTGATCCGCCTACAGAGGGCTCAGCAGGAGGTGTACACTGCCAGCCCAGGCTGCACAGGACCTTACTTCCGCAGCGTCTCAGAGGGAGCTGGGCAGGGCCCCACCTGTGCTGATGGAGAATCACTGTCTCCTGTGTCCCAAGATGCTCAGCCCAGCCTGCCTCACCCAGGGGATGGGGTAGCCCAGTGCTCAGCTCCTTCTGACTGGATGTTTCCTCTCTGGTGGAGGCAGGCCGGGGAGGCCGGGGTAGAGGTCACATGAGCAGTGAGGGGAAGCACCTGCGGCAGCAGCTGCGGCCACCTGCCTCCCACCCCAGCCCCAGCACCAGCCTCCTAGAGTGGCTGGGATCCCTGCCCCACCCAGCTGCTGAGCTTGCTCATCCCTACGGGACACGGGCTGGAAATCTGGAACCAAGATATGGGGCTACTAGATGACAATAAAGCCATAGGGGACAGGCCAACTCCCTGTGGCTTCAAGCATCCTGTCCCTTTTGGAGCTCAGTAAGGGCCCCAGGCCTTAGACCACAACACACACAGACTCACATCGCTGGGACAGAAGGGGAGGGCTTTGTTTCCTGGGCGGGGATGGGAAGGCGTGCACCTTCAAGGGGCGCAGGACCTCGGATACACGCATCTTCCCGGTGGGGTGCCTGCCAGACTCCGCTCTGAGCTGGGCCTGGACCTGTGTCTCAGGAGTGTATCTGCCTGCAGGAAACAGATCCAGTGGTGTAAAGAAATAGGGTTCATGATCTCACATTACAAGAAGCAACTAGAACCGGCTTACCTGCTCAGTGATGCCACAAGGAACCCAGGCTCTTTCTTTTTGTCCTGATATCTTTAGCATACTGACTGTCATCCTTGCCTTAAGGTCTCTAGAGGGTGAGAACTCCCAGGGGTTCACCCATAGGAAGAAGGAAGACTGCGCTTTCTCCTTTATCAAGAAAGCAAAACATTTCCCACAACTTCCCTCCCCTCCAGTCTTCTGCTTAGATATCATTGGCCAGTGCTGGGTCACATGACGATTGCTAGCTGCAGAGACGAGGAGAGTGGAGAACAGGCTTTCCATGGAGCAGCCTTGGCTCTGCTCTCGGATTCTGACTCAGTTGATCTGGGTTGGGGCTTGGCCCTAGTATTTATTAAATGCTCCAAAAACTTAGTTTTTCTTTCTTTCTTTTTCTTTCTTTTTTTTTTTTTTGTACTAGGGATTGAACCCAGGGGCATTCTACCTCTGAATGACATCCCCAGCCCTTTTATTTTTAATTTCAAAACAGGGTCTTGCTAAGTTGCTGAGGCTGGCCTCAATCCTGTGATCCTCCTGTCTCAGGCTCCCAAGTACTGGTATCACAGGCTGCACCACCACACTCAGCTGTTTTTGTTGTTGTTGTTTTGCTGTTTGTTTGTTTGTTTGTTTGTTTTTAAATTGTAATTGCTTCTCACTACACTATGGTGCCAGCTCAGGCAGCCATCCTCAACCATATCTACCCTAGGTTCCCAGTGAGCCCCGTTGCTGTGCTGACTGGGTTGCCCAGCTTCTCCCATAGCCTCCCCCCCCCCCGATTCATTATTTAGGTGATTAATTGTTGAGCTTGCAGGCCATTTATTAGTGCATTTGCGGTAGTACTGGTTAGCTAATCAGTTGAGAAGTACAATGGTTGGTTGATTGGCTTTTCCTCTTATTTATGTGTCTTTCCTCTGATTTCCTCTTGATAAGTATTTCTTTGGATGGATAAATAGACTAGAGATAAAATACAGTTAATACAACCTCAAATGAGATAGAAGTTGCAAAAACACTTAGTAAATGGTAAAATCCTGTACAGATATCACAATAAAAATTTACACAAGAAACAACTTTTAAAATTTAGGGCCAGGGAAAGTTTGTTCTCCCTCCCTTCACTAAAGAATTACTGCTTCCACATTTCCAAACCGGAGAAACACCATTTTGCCCTGACACTGGTCGGCCGGATTTGCTCTCAATTATAGCAATGTTGTCAGCACTTTGTGAAAGCCTATATGCTTCTCCTTTGCCTGGAACCTAATTTGTCTATTTGTATTTTTTTCTTTTACAGTACTGGGGATTGAATCCATGGTGCTCTATCACAGAGCTATATCCCCAGCCCTTTTTATTTTTTATTTTGAGACAGAGTCTCACTAAGTTGCCCAGGCTGACCTCAAACTTGCAATCCTCCTGCCTCAGCCTCCTGAGTTGCTGGGACTACAGGCATTTGCCACAGTGTCTGGCAGTTTATTTGTATTTTTATTAATGTATTTTGGCTACAAAGCAACTCAAGCCTCTTTTGGAGAGGGAAGGGAATAAAATAAATCTTAAAAATACTTGGGATGCTTAATACTTTTATTAACCTATCACATGCTAGGCATTTACATGCATTAATTTAGCCAATCCTTACAATAAGCTAATAGGTTGGTGTGATTACCCCCATTCGTTAAAGCACGTGCCTAAGGTCACACAGCTACTAAATGGTAAGGCAGGATTCGGAGCCCGGTTTCAAAAACCAAGGTCAGCAGGACAGCAAGCCTGAGGACTTTCCCCTAAGCGGACCCAAATCAACGTGATAAGTGCTTGGTCACGGTGTTTATTTAGCTAGTGTGCGTTGAAGGCAGGGTGTACTTTGAGCTCCTCAAAGTAGTTTTGAAAGACCAAAAAAAAAAAAAGTTTCCTTTTCTCTACAGGCTGTTTATCAGCAAATACTGTACTCCATCAGTTGTAAGCTACTCATCACCTAGATAATACTTCATCAGCTGTATTGATTTATATGTCACTAAGAAGAAAAACACGACTATTAAACTACGATACGCCATTGCTTATAAGGTGCCTCTCAAGTTCAAAGATGTCAAAATGTGTGTTGGATTAATAGCATGAGGCGTTCTACTCCTGTGATGGAGACTGTGTGCGTGTTACCTCTTGCTTGCTGGCTGGCTGGTTGCTTCCTTTTCATTGCCAAAACCTTGCCTGTCCTTGCCACAGCTCACTTCTTCACATCATCATGGACCCGTTGCTATTGATTTAGACCATCTCCAGAAAGACTTGACTCTTAGGAAGGCTCCAATCTACCATTAAAGAGCCACACTGCATGGTTTCATTATGGACTTCCTCCAATGACTGTCAACAAATTCTTCCCAGAGTCTCTCCTAACTCGCATCTTCCCACAGCACCTGGTGACTCACTGCCCTCCCGACTCACCCTTCCACGCAGTAGTTGGTTGGTTAGCCTGTCCACCATGGATTTGCAAGGGATTTCCCTACAGGCTGTTGGAGAGGGCCTGGGAGGGGGCTTGGGAGCAGAAGCCAAGACATGTCATCCAGTTCTCTTTAACACAGGAAACAGGACGCCCTAGGTCTTCCCTTTCTGCGCTCCAGAAGGAGGCAGGACTGGGAGAGGATCAAGCCTCTCCACCCTCTGGCATCTCATTTCCCTTCCTGGGTTGGGACTCCACGAGGGAGTCCTGGAGATGGGGTGAGGGGCCTGGCACTCCTGGGGATGGTAGGGACTCCTGAGCACTGGGCACACTGGAGAGGGGGCTCCGGCTCCTGGCAGCAGTGGCTGGCTTTTCTGAGCCGCTGTTTGCTTCCTCCTTTGAGCACAGCGGGGAGAGGGGAGCATTGATACTGGCTTTCCACTTCCTAGAAAAGGGACAGGCCCACCAAGGAAAGGAGCTTCTCTGTGGCGTTCCCTTCCGTCTCATTCCCAGGTGCGGAGCTGCAGAGGAACGGCGCTTGGTTGGGGAGGTTGGGGACCCAGTGGCGGGAAGGGTGCGGCCCGTGCTGCGAACGGAGGGACCAATCTGAGGACCCTCATCAACCTAGGATTCTGGGGCCCTTGAGGATGGGTGGGCAAGCTTAGCCTTACCCTGGTATCCTGGGCATGTGACAGGCTGTGAGGCTGGGCATGGGCTAGGGTCTGCAAGGGTCTGCCTGTGGAGACGCAGGGGCCTGCTGGGAGGTTCAGACAGAGGTAGGGAAGTAGAGGTAAGTGGGCCCAGAGGGAGGCAGGCTGGGCAGGGAGGTCTAGGCGGCTGAGCGGGCCTCACTTTCTGAGGCTCAGAGGCTGGCTGGCTCAGGCGGGACTGCCCCATTCCCAGCTTCCTGGACTGGAGCTGCAGGCCTCGGACTTCTGCGTTAGAGGATCTCGGGGACCTGCTGGTGAAGTCCTGGCCCTGGGCGGCAGTTTCCCCAAAAGGTTCTGCCAAGCTGGCACCTTCAAGTCCGGCCTCGGCTTTGACTCAGAAGCCCAGCACCTCTCTGCTGCTCCAGGCCCGGCCACCGGCCTCCTCCTGCCCGAGCGAGCGAGCGCAGGGCCTGCCCTCGCCCGTGACCTCCGCCGCAGCCTCCGAGGCGCTCCGGGACGGTCCTGCGGACGGGACGAGGAGGGCAGGAGCGGAGGGGCCGAGCCCAGTGCCCGGAGCCTGCAGGTGTGAGGACCGGGGTGGCATGGTCGGCACAGGGCGTGCGGGGCCGTGGGGCGCGTGAGCACCCGCCACCCCGGCGAAGGAGCTCCCAGATGAGCGGCGGGCACCGGGGAGCGGGGCGCGGAGCCGGCGGGCGGCGGAGGGGCTGCCTGCAAGCGAGCCCCGAGGCGTGGGCGCCCCCGGTGGGCGCGGGACCCGGCCGCTCGCCCCCTCTTCCCGCCTCTCTAATCTGAACCATGCGGCCCCGGCCGGCCGGCGGGCCAGGCCGACCCCAGGGCCCCGAGCCGCGGGAGAGCGGCGGCCAGCCGGGCGGGGGTCGGGGCGGCGGAGCGCGGGGACCCCGGAGCCCCCCTCCCCGGGCGGCGGGCGCGGGCTGATTGACAGCGGCGACGTCACCGCACGGGGGGGTGCGGCCCGGAGGGAGGCAGGCGGGAGGCGGAGGGAGCGCGGCCCCAAAGTGCAGCCGCGGAGATCAAGGGCCCGGGCGCGGCCGGGATGCGCGCAGCCCCGAGGGCGCGGTGGGCAGCGGGACCCTGACCCGGCCGAGCCGAGCCCGCGTGGACCTGGCCGCCGCGCCTCCGCATGCGGCAGCGCACTTAGGGTGAGTGTGGACGGGGCGAGCGGGGCGCTCGGGCGGGCCCCCAGCTCAGGCTGGGTGCAGGGTCGAGGACGAGCTGGAAGGGGCAATGAACGGGACGGGCGAGCACCTCGGCACCGTCGAGGCTGCAGGAGGGCAGCCAGTGCCGCCGCGGCCCCGCACCCCGCGACTGGGCGCCAGCCCTCCTGCAAGTAACGGACTCGCCGGGGCTAGAGACCCAGAGCATGGACTCGGCGGGGCCGCAGGAACGAGGCTGGGCGCAGACAGGAGCAGCAGTGGGCTTGAAGTGGGTGTTCTCAGAGTAAGAGAGACCGAGCAAGAGGTCCCGGGTGCTGGCGGCGTAAATCGGTGCAGGAATACGAGCGAGGAGAACACCGCACTTCAGAGTCTTTGATGCCACAGACTCGTCGAAATTAAATCAAGGGACATTATAGATGAGTGGCGATCCATGGTCAAACATTATCAGAACGTGAGCAGTTGCCAAGGACACGGGGCTGAGGAGCGGTACTGATACAACACTTGGACTCACGGGTTGTAAACTAATAGTCACTTTCAGAATCAAGGGAAAATTGTAATCATAACTTTGAAAGGATGGAAGACAAAGTAACTCCAAGTTAGAAACGAAAAGGAACAATGTAAGAACTATTGTATCAAAATCAATAGCAATCGTTTAACAAATTGCAATGATGAAACAAATTACTACACTGTAGGCAACTGTAGCAAACAGACTATAGGCGAAAGGCGAATAATGAAAAAGACTCTTAAGGGAAATACTATTAGTATTGATAGAAAAGAATCATATAATGTGTTATTGATATGGCATTGAACTATTAAAACAAATTAATCAGGCTCTTAAGAACAACAATAATATAAATAAAAATACAGTCATGAGAAATACTGGAGCAATATGTCAATTTATGACCAAGGTATTAATAGATATAATATTATAAATATTGAGTAATATGAAGTATTGTACTGCTGTGATGAAAAATAATCAGAGTATTAAGAGCGGCAGCAAAATTACAAATTATGACAAAGTAACCAGAAGTAATGATGTGATGAAAAAACCATCTGAATTAAGATCTGTAACATTACAAATAGTGACAAAGTAACAAGATATTATAGTGATGTGATGAAGAATAATACCGGGAGTATTATGAACAAAACAAATTATAGTAAGATAATGAGAAATATTATAAGGATGTGAAGAAAATAAATGTAAATACTGAGAACAATAATATTACAAGTTACCATAAATAACAAATTATTGAAACAGTACGACAGAAATCTAAACAGAGGATGAAGAGCTAGAAACGAAAACATTTTAGGGATATGGAGTAAAAGTAAAATAACAGCAGATTAGCATGGTTTATTGAAACAGTGGATCTACCTAGATATTGGCAACAGTATTACGAGGGTGTCAGGGGCCCTGGGATGCTGAAGCAATTGACAGGAACGAAAAACAATGTATTTAATAACGACGAATTAACGAATCAAACCAGTACTTTAACCATAAGGCATTAAAGATAAAAACACTAATAATTCATGTGGTAGGTAAATATTCTTAATGCTACCGAACCCACCGGGATATTACTCTGATAATAGGGACAATTAAAATATTACAAAATATTATAAATTTCTCCAATGTAAGAAAAATATCATTACTCATCTAAATGTAGAAAGAAAAATGGTGCCCTCCTTGGGAAAGGAAGCAGCTGAAAACGACGAGGCGGAGCGCAGAGGAGCGGAGTCCGTGCGGGTCGGCGTGCAGGACCCACGCGGAGGCTGCGGCCCACGGTGGCCGCGGACCGGGGCTGAGTACGCGGCCCGGCCCGGCCCGGCCAGCGTCGGAGCGAGTGCACCGCGGGCACCGTGGGCCCGGACCGGCTGGGCGGGGGAAAGCTCTGGCGGGAGCTTCGGAGAGACGAGCTGTCTGGAGGGCAGACGTGGCTCGGTGGCCGAGCAGAGGAGAGCAGAGGAGAGGAGGCGGCGGGCCCAGGAGGGAGGAAGAGCCGGTGCGAGCGCCTGGACCCGCATGGTGGGCTCGGGCAGCCGACGCGCTCTGCACCGGGCTGCATTAAGAGTGTGAGATGGGGCGCCGGCTGTGACCAGGGCTCCGCAGAGAACCCGAGGCCAGGTCCCGGCGCTGGAGGCAGCCCCTCCTCCGGGTCCCGCGAGCCGCCGCGTCGCGTCGGGGACCGGCCGACCTTGGGCACCCATCCTGGCTGGGGCCCAGAAACAATGGGAACCGCCCAGCGCCTGGGCTCTAGCTCTAGCGCCCAGCGCCTGGGCTCTAGCGTCCCGCTGTTTGGGGGTTCCTGGGTTTCCAAGGCTCTGCCCCGAACCTCGCTGACTCTAAGAGGGGGCGATGGTGCCGGCCAGGCATGCCTCGTTCCCCGCCTGGCTGTGGCCGGACCCGCTGGGCTGTCAGCCTTATCTTTATGGGCTTTTCCCAGCCCCAGCCGGCCCGGGCCCCTTTTTATCTCCTCGGTTGCACTTGGCTTGTTTACTTTGAGAGGCTCTGGGAGCCTTAGTCTAAGCCTGGGATGGGGAGGCTCCTGAGCAGGGTGGGTAAGGGCCTGAGCCTGGGGATGCTCAGGGAGATGCAGAAGAGAAGGGTAGGAGAAAGGAGAGAGAGGGCTCCACCACCAGACACGCTGTCAGACATGGAAAGCCCACCAGCACTCGGCCGGACCTAGAAGGGGAAGAGCAGGGAGGAAGAAGGGGAGCCGAGACGGCGTGGGTCAGACCCCTGGGGGACTCAGGACAGGCTCGTCCTTGCAAGCTGAGCTCTCTGCCTGGGGTCCTGGGACCCACAGGCTGCAGGCTGGGAGCAGGCACTTGGGCAGGTGGTGCACAGGCCCAGGCACTTGGGGAAATCGAGCTGTGCCCGGAGGCAAGACTAGGCTGTGCCTGGGAACTGGACCCATCCTCCTGGCCTGGTCCTTGGCTACAAAGGGTCTGGTCCTTTGGCCCAGAGCAGAGTCCTTTGGAACCGAAGTGTGAGTGGTTATCCAGTAGGTTGGGGGAGGCGCTGGCAGAATTCGGCAGGGATCAGAGGGACCCCTAGGAGAGTGTGGCTGTTTGGGTGGGTAGGATGCTGTGTGAGGATGTTGGGGCCCCGTGGGCATGTGTAGGAGTGAAACCTTTGGTTCAGGAAGTCTCTACCTGGGTGTAGAGGGCAGAGGCCTAGGGAGCCACCCATCTGGGGGCCCTCCGCAGGTGTGGAGCTGCTGGAGCCTTGGGCTCTGCCAGTCCAGGGAATGCCCTGGCTGCCCTGGGCCAAAAGCGAGGCCTGGACCCCAGTTATTCCGGAACAGCCAGGAAGACGCCGGCCTCTGGCTGCAGTGGAGCCCAGCAGGAGAGAGGGACTGGGGGTGCAGCTGGGGCTACGCCGAGAAGGCGGTCCTTCCCCCAGACCTCTTCGTCCCACTGCCCCACACCCAGGGGCCGGCAGACCGTGGAGTGCACGTCCCTCCCGGGTCCGGAGCCCTGAGGGAGGAGGCAGGGTCCTGCGGCTCGGAAGGGGGCGGGGTCCACGTGCGCCCGGGCGGCCTCCACGGCCCGCTCGGGACCCCGGGGCCGCTGCGCGCGTGGATCGGGGCGAGTGACGGCGTGTGCTGTGCCCGCAGGAGATGCTGCAGGAGAAGGGCCTGTCGGAGAGCGAGGAGGCCTTCCGGGCCCCGGGCCCAGTGCTCGGCGAGGGCAGCGCTGCCAACGCCCCCGAGCCCGGGCTGGCCGCGGGCCTCGGCGGAGCCGCGCTGGGCAGCCCCCCAGGCCCGGGCGCAGACGTCGCCGCCGCCGCCGCCGCCGAGCAGGTAGGCATCGCTGTGTCCGCCCGTGCGGGTCCTTCTGCGCGGTCGAGGCAGGACTCCTCCTCCAGGGAGCCGGCCGCGTCCTAGACGGTCTGCCCGTGGGTTCTCCGCGGGGCCCGGCGCGTGCTCTCTGCTGCTTGGACCTTTCTTCTCTCTGAACCGTCGGGGCTGCTCTGGGGCAGGTGGGGAGAGGAGCCCCGTGCAGGGGAGCCCCAGCCGAGGGTCCAGCTCCGACCTGGAGGGCAGGGACGCTGCGGGCTTCCCGGGAGGAATGGAGCCGGCCCGGGGCGTGGAGCCCGGCCTGAGGACCCGCGCGGACGTGGGTGCGCCCGCCGCGGGCGTGTGGGGCCCCGCGCGAACCCCTGGCCGCGGCCAGCCACCCGAAGTGTTTGCACAAAATAGGAGTGTGTCTTCTACCCTGGCACGGTCGCTGTGTGTCCTCCTCTGCGCGCCCATCTGTAGGTGCCGCCCCGACGAAAAGGAGTTTGAGCTACTGATTAATTTTTAAGCATTCACCAATGACGCAAAAATAATTTTGTGAGGCGAAGCGTCGAGGCTTGGGCTCCCGGCATGTTCTGCGCTTTTGTTCGGGTCCGCGTTCTCCTGTCCACAGGCTCCGCGTGGAGCCCCGGGCCAGGCAGACATGAGTCCTCCTCCCCTTCCTCAGACCATCGAGAACATCAAGGTGGGGCTGCACGAGAAGGAGCTCTGGAAGAAGTTCCACGAGGCGGGCACTGAGATGATCATCACCAAGGCGGGCAGGTCAGCGCGGCGAGACTGACTTCCGGGGTGGGGTGGGGATGGGAGCCGTGGGGACCCTTAGCAGGCCCTTAGCAGGCCTTAGGTCTGCGGCCTGAGGACTTGTGGGAGTCCTGTCCGCCGCTCTGGTCTCAGGGCCACGGTGGCTTGGGACAGGCTGCCCAGACCCGCATGGGGTTGCCCCCTGGAGGATGCCACCCCAAGGCTCAAGAGGAGGGGCAGCGCTTTGCAAAGAAAATGCAAACACTTTTGGCCCCCTGCAGGGCTCCTTTGTCCTCCTCTCTTTGGGGACAAGCAGGGTTTCTCCGGGTTGCTTGGATTGGGGACCCAGAGATGCACCTTGGAAGATGGTAGCAGAGAACAGGACTGTTTTTCCTTTTTCAATTTAAAGTCTCTCATCCCAGGGGGGAACCCCAAGTCTCTCATCCCAGGGGGAACCCCAAGTCTCTCATCCCAGGGGCACTGCTGCTGTTTCTAGACCCCTCCTGGGTCAATAGGGAGGTACCATCTGGTGTGTGTGTGTGTGTGTGTGTGTGTGTGTGTGTGTGTGTGTGTGTTTCAGGGAACAGCTCTAGGGTGGCTGTCAGAGACGGGTGATTTATAAAGTGGAAACATCTTTAAAATGCGATGGTGTCTGTGGGAGAAAACAGGGAGGAGGGAGCAGAGAGGAGGAAGATTCAGATGGGGGATGACAGAGACACTGGGGTGGGGTGTCTGGGTGGGGCCCCAACAGCAGTGGTCAGGTGGAGGGAGGTGCTGTAGGCAAGGCAAGTTCAGGTTCAGGAACCCTTTCCCCACCACTCTGCCCCTTCCATGTGCTCACACTTGATTCTGGCCCCCGGGGACAGGTTAGGTGTAAAAATGTCCCTTTGCCTGGCTGTGGGGCCATAATTGGAGTTTTGGGGAAATGAGATGGCGAACCATCAGGAGCCAGGGATCTGGAGTCAGCCCATGAGATGGGGGAGTGTTCCCGTTCCAACTCAGCCTTTTCCTCTGGCAGACCTCAGACAAGGGACGTAAGGGTCCCTGCGCCCTACCCCATCTGTAAAGGAAAAAGTCCCGTTTCTTACAGCTGCCCGTAAAGCACTCAGCAAAGCCATATTGAAAAGAAACAAGGAGCGGCTGGTTTGCCGCTGCAGTGGAGGGTGCCCTGGTCCTTCCTGTCCCTGCTCACTGGCAGGCCCTTGTAAAGTTCCCTTTATTTTGCTGAGGATGGAGGTCTGGACACTTGGCCACGCTTGTGCCTTAGTCAGGGAGATGGCATGGCCACCCAGGGCCTCTGTCAGGGAAGGAGGCAGGCTGGTTTCAGGGCCGAATTCGCTGCATTTTGGGGGATGAGGAAGGAGAATGCATTATGGGGGTTCACAGAGGGTGGACATGGAGTAGTCCTTAAAGACAGAGCAGGCCGGTGTCACAAGCTCTGCTTTTCCTAGCTGAGTGCACTCGGGCCAGTCACAGTAGCTCTGTGGTGTCAGGTACATGGGGTAACTGTGGAAAAACCGCTGTCCTTCCTTTTTTTGGTTAGTGTGAGATTCAAACCAGGGGATCCTGTGAATGGTACTAGGTCAATTGTCAAATGGATTACAGGTGTGAAAAGGGGGCATTTATTTCTTGTGCCTGATGAAGTGAAGGGAAGGAAAGAAAAAAAAGAAAAGATCCAGAATTTCCATTTTTAGGCCACAGGAATAACCTTGAAAATCAATGACCAGCATGTTCTCTGGGCATGCCTGGCCTCACTGGCTTACACAAAAGGCATTTGTGGCTCTCCTCCATGGGTCTCCTGCACCTGTGCGGGTCCTCTTCCCTCCCTTTCCCAAAGCATGCGCTCACTCCAGAGCTGACCCTCTTCAGACAGATGTCTGTGCCTGCTCCTAGTGAGGGCTTAGAGATGGGCACACGCTTGTAATCCCAGCACTTGGGAGGCTGAGACAGGAGGATCCGGGTTCGCGGCCAGCATCAGGTACTTAGTGAGACCCTCCGCAACTTCGTGAGACCCTGTTTCAAAATAAAGAATAAAAAATAGGGCTGAGGGTGTAGCTCAGAGGTAGAATGGCCCTGGGTTCAATCTCCAGTACCGCAAAAAAAAAAAAAAAAAAAAAAAGAGATGGGCCTCAGGGAATGGTGATCATAGTTCAAATATGGCTGTGGCTTGGTGGTGCAGGCTCATAATCCTAGCTACTTGGGAGGCCGAGGCAAGAGCATGGCAAGTTCAAGGCCAGCCTGGGCAACTTAGTGGGACCCTGTCTCAAAAATAAAATAAGAAGGGCTGGAGGTGTAGCTCAGGGTAGAGTGCTTGCCTAGCATGCTGGACATCCTGGGTTCAATCCCTAGCACTGCAAAAAAAAAAAAAAAGGCAAGGCTGTGATGATGTTGACCAGTTACAGATTCATCACAACCTTTAATTTCTGTGGCAGAATGTTATCCTTGCATCAGGTCTAATCCTGAAGAAGGTCACTAGTCTCAGCAGAGCATGGTGGTGCACGCCTGTAATCCCAGTACTAGGGAAACTGAGACAGGAGGATCACAGGTTCGAGGCCTGTAATCCTGTTTCAAAATAAAAAAATCAAAAGGGCTGGGGGTAGGAAAACCCTGGGTTCCATCCCCAGTACCAGAAGGAAAAAAGGAAAAGAAAGTCACTAGCCTCAACCCCACCCCCACAATTCTACAGATCCCATTTCCTCCTACGTAGTTGCCCACTGTGTTTTTGTTGTTGCTGTTTTTGTTGTTTTTTCTTTTTGGTGCTGGGGATCTAACCCAGGGCTTTGCACATGCTCAGCACATCGCTCTACAACTGAGCCACACCCCCCTTTCCTGCTGTCTTCAGAGACCACTTTGCAAGGGCAGCCTTGGGATGCTACCTGCTTTGCGTGGACTTGTGGCCCCTCAGCATTCTGTCCAGTGCCTCTCCCTGGTCCCCGAAACCCTGTGCCTTTACCAGAACCCTTCCTGGGATGGTTTCATTTCTCAGCAGATGGCCTGGACTTTTCTCCTTGAATCATAGATTCCTAGACTGTGAGAGCTGAGAGACAATGGAGAGGACATACACTAAACCCCAGAGAAGGGGCGTTAGGCAATTGCCAGGCCTACACAAGCCAAGCACATGACATGCCCCACCCCAGAGCAAGACCCTGATTTGAGCCGGGCGTGGTGGTGGCGGCACACGCCTGTAATCTCAGTACTTGGGAGGCTGAGACCGGAGGATCACAGGTTTGAGGACAACCTCAGCAAGTAGTGAGACTCATCAATCTAGCGAGACCCTGGTTCAAAATAAAAATAAAAATGGGGCTGGGGTGGGGGTGTAGCTTGGAAATAGAATGTCCCTTGGTTCAATCCCCAGCACCAAAAAAAAAAAAAAGACCCTGATTTGAGGCCTCTCTTTGATTGCTTATTCAATGTGGGGTTATTGTTTTGCCTTAGAGACCCTGGCTGGTTAGGAACGTGATAACTGCTATCTGGTTGGGGAGGAGGGAGTCTTGGAGAAGAGGATCTAGAATGTTCTCAAGCTAGATTGAGTTCTTGGGTCATAAGCCTCCTGCCTGAGCCCATTGGGTCCTTGTAAGTCTAAAGGCCTAAGGAGAGGAAGTCTCTCTCATTGGTTAGCAGTTTTGAATTCCATCTGGTGAATAAAATGCCAACCATGAGGTTGTATACCAACCTCTGAGTGCTCAGGAACCCTTGGTGTCAGGTGTAAAACAGGGACCAAGCCCCTCCCCGGCCAGTCCATGTCCCTCTCAGGCCGCTGCACCCAGAGGGCTCATGCTGGTTACTGCAGAGAGCAGGCTTCTTGGCTTCCTCAATCCCTGCCAAACTTGATACATGTGAGAAACTGCATTTTCTCCCAAACACAGATAAAAGTGAGCTCCACAAAAATTTAAATATAAACCTCCCGAAAATGAAAATTTCCTAATCATCTGACTGCCCTCCTCCTAGGTCATGTTTTACCACCAGATAAATCTCCACTATCAGCCTTCGAGGCCTGTTGAGTTCAATGTTGCTTGTGTTAGTGACAGTGAATTTGCGTTTGAAAAATGAACTACCGATGAGAACTCCTGTTGAACCTGTATTGTTTGTTATTCTGAGGCAAGGATTTGGCCCGGCTTAATCCGGGGCTTCAAAGCCAATTGCCCTCGCTCTGTATACAGAGCATCAGAGCCCAGTGGCGGATGATAAGAGAAGTAAGGGTTGAAGACACTGGGAAAGTGGATTGGGGTGAGAGTGCTTTGATCTCTTCTTAAAGTATTTTCTGAAAGCAAAAGTCTATCAAAAGGAAGTGCCTTTAAAAAAAAAAATCTAAGAGAAGCAACTGACCTCAGCAAACAGCATCCATTCCACACACCCTCGCCCTGCCCCTCCCCTCGGGGAAAATATTTCTTCAAAATGCTTCGGGTGAATTAGAAAACTGTGTGTGTGTGAAATGGGATTCGACTGAGTAGCTTGGCGGGTGCTCTCACAAACCATGTGACCACAAAAGGTTTGGCTGCAGTAAGGGCAGCACCCACACCCCCACCCTAACTTCAGCCTTGGTCGCTGAGCCCTGACCTCTTCCCAACCTACCGGGAATTCTTCCCCAAGAAGACCCCTGGACAGTAGGGCTAGAAAGATGGGTGGAGGTCCATCCACAGGTCCCTGTCTTTCCTCTGCAGCTCATTTTCCCCCCTTCAGACTCAGGGCTCTAAGGTGTGTGTGTGTGTGTGTGTGTGTGTGTGTGTGTGTGTGTGTATGCATGTATATATAATTTTAATGTAGATTTTATTGAGGTGGAATATTTCTGCAGAAGAATGCTTAAGTTCCTGCCTTTAAGTTCCTTTTACAAAAGGGACATAGGAAGAGAACAATGCCAGCCCCCCAGAGCCCCTCCTGTGCGCCCTCCCACCCTAGAAACCTCTCTCCAGACTTCTCACCCCTTAGGTTTGGTTTTGTGCTTGCATTTAAGGGACAGCACAAGAAGCTGCTTCTGCCCTCCCCCTTCCAGGGAAATGGGTTGACTTGCAGGGAAATAGGGGCTGCAGTGGGCTTGGGGCCCTTGCCAAGTGGAGGGAATCCAGCCGGTCCCCAAGGTTCACCGTTCAGTGCCTTCTCCCCCAGGATGGGGGGTTAAGAAGGCCAGCGCCTTGAATTGGATGACTCCTGTGACCAGGGAGCCTATGGCTCTCCGAGCTGGGCTATCACTTGCTTGTCTACTCTCTGCAGTGATTTCACATTTCGAGATTTGTTGCCAAAATCGAAATCCCTGGCCCCCTAACCCCTGCCCTGCCCCACAAGCCGCCAGCACCCCGAAACGCCCGAGGAAGCTTATCCTAGCAGTTCATTCTAAAACCATTTCCGAGGATGAGCAGATAAAGGCGGCTGCCCCGAGCCCTCACACAGCCCGCTGGGTGATCAGAGCGGACGCCCGCGCTTTCATGTCGGCCGGCGGGCGGCGGGCAGGCAGCTTGTTTATTCCCTGGCGGAGCCGCTTCCGTGAGCTCCCCATCTGACTGGGGTACGGGGCCGAGGGGCGCGGGACTGGGGCGGCCCGAGAGGGAGCGGGCAAGGGGACCGGAGAGCTGGGGCACAGAGATCGCCGCTGGGAGCCAGGGACAGGCGATCAGGCCTGATGGCCAGTGACAGAGCCCGCGAGGGAGACGGCAGTCACTGCCTCCCTTCTCCACCCTCCCCCAGCCACCAAGTCGTCCTTTCCCCCGAGGGTGTTGGTTTTCAGGTGCATTTTATATCATAAATCAGAGAAATGACTTACATCCACTCCCTGGATTCCTAAGTTTCATTAGTGAGGACCTTTGCTTTACCAGTAGAGCCCAGAGGAAGTCACAGCGCCCAAGCCCAGCCTGGCCTCTGTGGCGGGGGCCATGCTGACCTGGTGACTGTCCCAGCAAGGGCCTTTGGACGCCAGCGTCAGCCCTGGGACCTGAAGGCAGGTGCCGGTGGGGAGGGTGGAGGCGTGGGGGATGGATAGAGCTTAGGGGCCACAGCATGCTCCTCGCGCTCCTGGTGGTCCAGAGGCTGCCCTGGAACTAGACCTGCCAGCCACCTGGCCGTGGGTTCCCATGAGGGCCATGGGGCCTCCTGAGCCCCAGCCAGCTCCGCCTGCAGCGAGGTCCATGGGCCTCCCGGCTCAGACCAGATAGCCTGTTGCCCTTTTTGCTGCTGAGGGTGCTGCCTGGGGCAGGGGAACTGGTGGGCAGAGGAGGCAGCGCCTCGGAGGTGCCCTCCTGCCTTGCTCCGATGCCTCAATACCTCCCAAGGCTGCCCAGCTTCCTGGAGGACCAGACCCCCAGATGCCAGCTCAAGGGGTCCTACAAAGCACTTGGGCACGGTCCCCCAGCCTCCTGAGCTGCAGGTGAGGTGGAGGAAGAGGAGGGGAGGACGGGGTCCAGCAGCCCCTCTCCACCTAGGTTACGAAGACCCTGGAAGTGGCGGCCAGCCGTTTCCTCTTGTCCCCTGTGGGGACACGCTGCCTTTGCCACCTGGAGTGCTCACAGGAGAAACAGGCTGAGTGCAGGCCAGGGGTGCCAGACCAGGCCAAGCACAGCACGGCTGCCCCATTTTGTAGCTGTTTCTGTAGCAGTTACAAAATGGTGGTCTGGAGGGGACAGGATTCTTGGCCTTCCCCCAGGGAGCCGGAAGGCCGGGCAGCTGCTGCCCTCCCCTGCAGCTTTAGGCCCACCACTAGAGAGGCAGAGCCAGGAAAGAGGGTGGTGCGGGCTCCAGCTGTGCCCCCAGGCCGGGCAGGGGGCTGGGGAGCAGGAGGCAGGATTGGGCTCCTGAGCCTTCTCATTTCCCCATCCTCGGAGAGGGGGTGGGTGGACATTTGAAAATGCTTTCAATTGACATCTGAGACAAATTCTTCCACACGGTTTATAAGTCCCTAGACTTGCAGCTAGAACTCCCCGCCCTCCAGGCTCGCACACATGCGCATTCGCACCCGTGCCCTTGCACGTGTTCCTGGGGCGCAGGGCCTGCTTCCCCCACTGGAGTGCGCTGACTGCTCACAGGCCTCTCCTGCAGTGGAGAGGGGCTCGGGCTTGGCCTGGCGGGGTTGGAAGGGAGCCCTGTGCCTCAGGGGCCTGGCCGGGCTCGCTGTAGGGTCTGCCAAGCCCCTGAAGGCCTTGGTCCTTTCTGGGGGCCGGGTAAGCTGGTGCCCTGTTGACAAAATGGGGACTCCAATCTGTTTGAGGTGTCTAGGGCAGCCCCTCCGTCATGGGTTAGTGAGGGCAGAGGACCAGCCCAGCCGGTGGTTCCCATTTCCCTAGTGGCTTCAGTGAGGTTTGTGGGAGATCAGTGAGGCGGGAGATGAGGACGTGTGTGCGCTCCCCTCTGGTGCAGTCCAGTGCCAGGGACATGGTGACCAGGCGAGGGGGCTGCGCCCCTGCAGGCATGTGTTCATGCTGCCGTCCGTGTGCATGTGAAGCCCTTCTCTAGAATGTTCTCTGAGCTTCGGCATCCTGCATGGGCTGCAGGAACTGGAAACCTTTGTTTCCTGGTGACTTTGATTTCACAGAAGGAGGTCAGACCACAGGCTCGTGGAGGGTGAGGCAGAGTTGGGGTTAGTGGCAATAGTCACACATCGGCTCATTGAGTCTCCGCAGCAATCTATGAGCTAGGTAGTAATGTTATCTGCATTTTAGAGAGGAAACCCAAGGAACAGGAGACCTAAGGGAGTTGCCCGAGGTCTCCGGGCCATCTGTGGTGGGGCCGGGCTGTGGACCACAGCAGGGTGGCTTCAGAATCCTTGCCTGTGTCCACGAGGCTCCTGCACCGTTTTCCCACTCCCAGGTAGGGTGCGTGGGCCCAGCTGAGGCGTTCCCAGTGAGAAAGGGCCTGCTAAACACACCAGGAGATTCAAAGCTAGCAGGAGTTCCGCAGCGTTCTCCCGCTTTCCTGTGAGTTGGTGTGAGGCACGCAGGGTTTCTACCAGACGTGAACTAGAGGGTGAGCTAGAGGAGGTATCACACTGCTGATGGAAGCTGCTGAGGGGAATTCCAGCTCATCAGCTTTGGCCCCTATGATGGCGCCCCAGAGCTTTAGCTATGCATGGGCTGGCAAAGGACAGGAGGGAAACTGAGGCAGCCAGGTTGGCATGGAAATCCTCTCAGGATCCTGACCAGGGTGTCTGTGTTTTGGTGGCTCTTAGGAGATTTGGGGAGAGGGGAATTTGGGACACCATGTCTTCCTGAATGGGCAGCTTGGGCAGAGGGAGAAGCCACACAGCTACCAGGAGTGCCAGGATCTCTGGCTGAAAGGGCCCTGCCTGCCCCTTGCTCACTTCGCCATCTCTCCCTGTGCTCTGTCCACGCTCTGCCTCACCCCGGGGCTCCCCCAGGAGGATGTTCCCCAGCTACAAGGTAAAAGTCACGGGCATGAACCCCAAGACCAAGTACATCCTGCTGATCGACATCGTGCCTGCGGATGACCATCGCTACAAGTTCTGTGACAACAAATGGTAAGAGGCCCGGTACCGCCTTCCCTCAACTGCTTTCCCCGCTCCCCTCCCCAGGTTGGGTTCAGGGATCCCGCAGACACACTAAGTGACTGCCCAGATTCGTGGCCTCGGGTCCCCTTCCTGTGCGTGGCGTGGGACTGCAGAGGCCTGGAAGGCTGCCAGGTCTGCATACCTGCCTGGCGCAGGTGGTGCGGGGGCTGGAAACAGCAGCAGTTTTCGGTGTCCACTGGATGTCAAGGGTCCACAGACAATCAGGACTTGGTGACTGTACAGTCAGGGGATGGGACAAGCAGAAAGGCCCGGCCGATTCAGGCACTCTGTGCCTCACGGAGAAGCGGGTGGGAGCAGTTTTCTGGGGGCTCTAATAGTTAGGGTTGGTACCTGGCCTGGGGCGGCTCTCTCCTGTTTTTCTGCTCACATCCTCTTTGGCTGCAGAGTGGTCCACCTTCAGGACCAATGAGACCACCACCCCGGGTCAGGTGATAGGGTGCTTTGGCAAGGGCCTGTGGGAGATAGGCAGGTCCAGGGGCCAAACCAAACTGGAGCCAGGTACGGTGGTGCCAGGCTGCTTTTCACAAGGCTAACTCCTGAGTACCCTCTCCACCGCTGGAGCTCAGAGCAGCGCCCCCTGGAGGAGAGGGCAGCCAGCCAGGGCCCAGGCTCCACGGTGGGTAGAGAGCCAGCAGAGACTGGGCTGAGAGGGGGCAGGATTTGGTGGGCAGCTCCTGCCCAGGTCTGCGGTTTTTTTAATTTCTTCTCTCTTTAAGCTAGATTAGAACTCAGAGCAAGCTCTGGCAGAGGGGCAGCTAGCAATTAATATCTCGTCCTTGTTTTTGATGATTTGAAAGTTGTCTAGGTCCTTTGAAAAGTTCCCTCGAACTAGTACAATTTGTAACATTTTAAAATTATAAATATAGGAGCTGGGCGTGGGGGCCTCTGGGCTTCACCAGACCCCCGTGTAATGAACTGCTGCCGCTGTCTGCTCTGTTGGCAGGATGGTGGCGGGGAAGGCCGAGCCGGCCATGCCAGGACGGCTCTATGTCCACCCGGATTCTCCCGCCACCGGGGCTCACTGGATGCGGCAGTTGGTCTCCTTCCAGAAGCTGAAGCTGACGAACAACCACCTGGACCCCTTCGGCCATGTAAGCACAGGGGCTGCCCGGCCTCTGGACGCCCGTCCTGGGCAGCGCTGGGGGAGGGCTGGGCGAGAGTCGGGGATGGGAAAACTCCCTCTCAGCGTGCAGCTGCAGGCCGTGGCGCTGGGGCCAGTTCGTGGAAGGAGCACAGAGCTCAGGTTCTGCAGACAGCTGTGCACCCTGCCCTCCCACTGACTGCCCGGCGACTTGGGGCAAGCGTCTCAGTCCTTTGAGCCTGTTTGCTTGTTTAGAGAACGGAGACAGTCCAATGTACCTTTAATGGCAGTGAGATTTAAATAAGAGAATATGCAGGAAGCACCTTGCAGACAGGAGGCTCTAAATAATGGCAATTATGAAATGGTGATGGTGACGGTGATGGTGATGATTAGGAGGAGATGATGATGGGCCGAGTCTCAGCCTCAGTGTCCCCAAATCCATTCTTGCTGGAGCGTGGATGTGAGACAAGAAAGCTTTCGGAGAGCGTATTCTGCAGCGCCTCCGGCGTGTCCGGTCCGCCTGGCCGGATGGCTGCTGGCCTCTGGCGGGGACGGCCATGCGCTGGCTCCTGGGTCAGCTCCTGCCTGGCTGGCCCAGGATCTGGCTCTCCCGTCAGGGATCCTGAAGCCCCAGGGATGCTGCTCTTGACGTCCCGTCCAGGCGGCCCAGGCTCATTCTTTCCCCATCTGGCCCTGGCAGGCCCACAGAAAGGAGCATTTTATGTGGAAATTTTGAGCTCAAGTGTGTGGCAAACAGAAGCCTGGGAGCTGGTATTTTCTGCCAGGGCTTAGGCCCTGCCTCCCTGGACTCCCGTGGTTACTCTGGGGCAGGGGTGTAGTAGAGCAAAGGGCAGTAGAGGCTCCCGTACGCACCGGGCTTCGCCGCACAGGAGGCTCAGGGTGCGGATGGCGGGTGGGCGTGTGCAGGGATGCCCCTGTTCTTTGCCCCAGTTCTATCTCTGGGGAACTGCGTGCCAGTCAGGATTCCGTGAACGATAGCTCCTTGTGGAAAATGCCGGCATGGCTTCATTTCTGACTAACTGGTAGGTAACTGGTAAGCTCCTAGTTTTAATTTCTCAGAGCGTTCCGTTCCCTTCTCAGTCATTGGTGATGTATAAATAAGTTCATTAACCTAATTAATACCTGACTTATCTGTTTTGTGAGTCTGCGTGTGGTGCTGGGGATCCAACCCAAGGCCTCACGTTTTGCAAAGTCTTTATCCTGGCTTTTGCCATGCAGGGCGGGCAGATGCCCCACGGGAAGAGTTAGCCAAGTCCCAACCTCCCAGAGCACCAGGGCCTTTCAGCCGAGAGGCAAGCACCCCTCCCCAGGTTTTCCTGGTACCATCCTGGCCAGGACTTTGCTCCCACGAGACCCCTGCCTGACCTCCTGTGCTTGGCCGGGCTGTGGTACCGGCCTGGAAAGGTTAGGAGGGTCTCCGTGGTGGCAGCAGGGAACCTAGACGCAGGCGCATGCAAACCCCGTGGAGCAAGTCCAGGGTTTGGCAGGAGCTGCCTCCATGGGTGGCCAGAATGACCTAGGGATAGAGATCTGGGGAGGATGTGGGATGCACAGGGCGCCTGGGGGACTCTCCTGCCTCCCTGACACCCTGCGGAAAGCCGCAGGGGTCTGCTTCCTATCCCACGTTCTTTGGGCCCCTCCATCTTCTTTCTGGACCCCGGGACTCTGTCTTATCTTTAGCTGCGTGGGGCATCACTGAAGAGGAAGTGGCCTCTGGCCAAGCAGGCAAGGGCCGTGGAGGGCGAGCTAACTTCCTGGCCATATCGGAGCAAAGCAGCCTGTTTGGACCTTGGCGTTCTGCTCCTTGGCCAGTGCTGGTAGGAGCGGTGAGCTCGTGCTGAAGGGTGAAGAAGTCGCCTTTCTTGGCTTCTCAGAGCAGGAGCCTGGGAAAGCGCCATCTTGCACCATGAACTTGCTCTACGCATGCCCTTCCTTCTGCATGTCTCAGCTCTTTTCCAGTTTTGCCTAAAAGCTTCCAGGCCTCAAGGAACTTCCTCCAGCCAAGTGGACTTTGGACTTTTCCCTGGGGGCCTCACAGTGTCTGGGAGCGTGAGCAGCCGCCACCTATTGGTGGCGCACCTGTGCCCCCAGCCCGATCTCTCCCTGGGAAAGGGGCCAGACCCAGGTATGGCTGGGACTGCGCCAGTGCCATCGCCGTGAAGTCGAGAGCTGGTTCAAGTGGTTGTGGCGTCATCCTTCTAGTTTAGAGAGCCTTGACTCTAGCTCGCCCCAGTTCCTCGTCCCAGGGGTGGCTGAGAGGCCCTGTGTCTACCACACATAGAAACTTCCAGTAGAGCTGGGCGTAGGGGCACTCGCCTGTAATCCCAGTACTTGGGAGGCTGAGACAGGAGGAGTGCAGGTTCGAGGCCAGCCTCAGCAACTTAGGGAGACCCTGTTTCAAAATAAAGAATAACAGCTGGGCATGGTGGCGCACGCTTGTAATCCCAGTACTTGGGAGGCTGAGACCGGAGGATCCGGGTTCGCGGCCAGCCTCAGCTACTTAGTGAGGCCCTCCGCAACTTAGACCGTGTTTCAAAATAAAGGATAAAAAATAGGGCCGGGGGTGTAGCCTGGAGGTAGAATGCCCCTGGGTTCTATCCCAAGTACCACAAAGACAAACAAACAAACAAAAAAGAAAACAAAAAATAAAGCCCTCAAGTGGTAGTCCTGGTGGTGGGAAGTGGAGTAGCAGTTTGAGGTCATTTCCAGTTGGCATGTCTTCCAAGACTCCCTCCCTCCATGAATGTGGCTTTTCTTAATCATCTGAGGACCCAGGAGAAGGGTCCAGAGTGAGGGTGTGGGCCTGGCAGCCGGTCCTGAGTGACAGGCCAGACAGGGCCAGACAGGGCCGTAGGGCGAGATGCTCCTCCAGGGCAGGCGTGGGTTCTGACTGGACCAAGGGGCTCCCCACGGGCCTGGGAAGTCTCCCACCCTCCTCCCCTAGTCACTCACTCCTGAGCCGTGGGATCCAAGTCCCAAAGCAGCTTCTTCAGGGAGAAAACTTGGACCCCATTGTGTGCCCTAAGAACATTAAGCACTTTTCCATCCTAATGCATAACAGAGTTGTAATTTAAGACTTACGTGCACCTTTAAAATTGACTTTTGAATAGGAAATACATTCACCTGGTTTAAAAATAAATCACTATATAAAAATGTTTTCAACATGACGTCTCTTCTTGTTCCCTATAGCTTTTTTTTTTCAGTCCTCACCACAGGTAACCACTGTTGTTCATTTCTTTTCAGCATTTTTTTTTTTGCACATACACGGGGAATAAATAACCTAAAATCCTCTTTAATACACAAAAGATACCATACTAAATAAACATCTTTTGCACCTTGCTTTGTAAACTGGACATATTTTGGAGATCATTGCATTTAGGAACCTTCTCCCTTTCTTTTGCACAGCTGCATACAGCTTTTTTGCATGACTGTTCCATAATTCTGTAAGCCAGTTCTTACTGAAGGAATTAGGTGGTGTGCTATTTTTTGCTCTTTGGATTAAGCTTCAACGTATGTTGTTTTGCACGGTGCCAAGTGTATCCATGCAATAAATTGTTCAAAGGAGATTTGGAATTGAAATTTTGAAAATATCACCAAATTGCCCTCCACAGGAGTTTTACCGGTGGGCGTTCCCACCATTGCTGTGGTCTTACCAATAGGGTTGGAGGACAAACTTCGGGATTTTTGGCAGTTTGATAGAGGAACTGTAGTTAGCAGTTTTAGTCTTATTTCTTTTATTATGAATGAGGGTAAGCTTTCTCTCTCTCTCTCTTTTGGACATTCTACCTCTGAGCTACACCCCCAGCCCTTTTTTTTTTGCAGTACCGGGGATTGAACCCAGGGACGTTCTACCTCCAGGCTACACCCCCAGCCCTATTTTTTATTCTTAATTTTGAAACAGGGTCTCACTAAGTTGTGGAGTGCCTCACTAAGTAGCTGAGGCTGGCCGCGAACCCAGATCCTCCCTTGGGAGGTCTCAGCCTCCCAAGTACTGGAATTACAAGCGTGTGCCACTACGCCTGGCACCCCCAGCCCTTTTTATTTTTTATTTTGAAACAGGGCCTTGCTAAGTTGCTGAGGCTGGCCTCACACCTGCGATCTGCCTGTCTCATCCTCCCAAGTACTAGGATTACAAGTGTGCGCCACTACGCCCAGCTCCATGTATCTTTTTTTTTTTTTTTTTTTTTTGCGGTACCGGGGATCAAACCCAGGGGCATTCTACTTCCGCGCTACACCCCCAGCCCTATTTTTTTATACTTTATTTTGAAACCGGGTCTCATGAAGTTGCGGAGGGCCTAAGAGAGAGCTGAGGCTGGCCTCAAACCTGCGATGTGCCTGTCTCAGCCTCCCAAGTACTGGGATTACAAGTGTGCGCCACCACGCCCAGCTCCATGTATCTTTTTATATGTATTTCCTCTTCTGTGGAAAAGAAAAACCCTGCCCATTTCTTTCTCAGATTTTTTATCTCATCCATTTTAGGACCTTTTCTAAATTATGGATCTTATACTCTTACCTGTGTATGAGTTGTCCATTTTCCTAGTTTGTCATTTAAAGTTTCTGATTAAATTTACCCATCTTTTCCATATAGATTAGTATTTTGAGTAATTGAAAGTCCATATCCGCTCCTTACTTCTAAGGAATTTAATTTACATTTAAACTGTTGATCCTCTTGGAAACTATCCTGGCATTCGATGTGAGGAGTGAGTACAGTGTTTTTCTGCAGCGTTGTCCAGTGGTCCCAGCACCAGCGACCGAAGAGCTGTTTCCTCCCTTGGGGCAGGATGCCATCCGTGCTCCTGCCCACTCAATCCCCGCCTGAATTTGGGTCTGCTCAACCGTGGAGACTCAGTGGCCTTGCTCTTCTTTTTCAGATTTTTCTGGGCTAGTCTTACCTACTTTTTCATGTGAGTTTTAGAATCAGCTTGTAGTATGGAAAAGGAAATGCATTTGTATTTTTACTCGGCTCCTGTGAGGTATGCATTTGCTTTGGAAGGACTGATAGGAACACGCTTCTCTTTGCTGATGTCATCTTTTTGTCCTTCAGAGTGTCCTTCCCAAGGCCATACCCATTTCTTGTCAGGTGTCTCTTGTGTGTTACCATGACAGATGCTTTTTTTTTTTTTTGCGGTACCAGGGATTGAACCCAGGGGCATTCTACCCCTGAGCTACGCCCCCAGCCCTATTTTTTATTCTTTATTTGGAAACAGGGTCTCACTAAGTTGCGGAGGGCCTTACTAAGTAGCTGAAGCTGGCCGCGAACCCGGATCCTCGGGTCTCAGCCTCCCAAGTACTGGGATTACAAGCGTGCGCCACCACGCCCGGCTGCGTTTTTTTTTTTTTATTACACTTTCTTTTTTTGTGGTACTGGGGATTGAATGAGCTACATCCCCAGCCCCTTTTTACTTTTTATTTTGAAACAGGGTCTCCCTAAGTTACTGCAGTTTGGCCTCAAACCTGTGACCCTCCTGTCTCAGCCTCCCAAGTACTGGGATTACAAGTATGCATGCTGTACCTGGCTTTTCCACTACACTTTTTTTTTCTTTAACCGTTTATTTTTGCTTGATTTTTCAGTGACTGTGTGACTTCCTCACTAGATAGTAAACCACAAGGTTCTTACTCTCTATCACGTCCAAGTGCCCGGCATCGTGTCGTGGCAGGCGCCCCAGCGGGTGCTGGTGGACAGCAGTGGACAGGTGAACCACTGAACGGGGTGGTGTTCGGCTAGACAGAGGCACTTCCTGTGTCAGGGGCTGGTGTCCCCCCATGCGTGGACTGTTACCTTGCCGGCGTGACCCACAGTTGTGTATCTCCCTCTTTCCCTTTCTTGCCCATGTGTGCTGAGCCCTGACAGTGCTCCAACCCTTGCTGTTGGTTGGAAGCGATGGATACCCCGCAGAGCTGCAGATGGCTGCCTCCCCAGCCAGGCCTGGAAGTTAGTGTCCATTCCGGCCCTGCCTCAAATCTGCTGTCTGGTGCTGGGCAGACACCTCCTCCTCCCGGGTACTCAGTCCCTCCTCTATTAAAATGAGATAATAATGATAATCCTGCTTTGTAAGGATGTTGTGAAGATTCATTATGACTGTGTATGTAAAATGCCCGGCACAGGGTCTGACACACAGGACGTGCTCAGTGAACCTTGGTAGTCATTGCTGTCGCTGTGAGAGAAGGCAGGAAGGTTCTAGGCGCTGCGGGAGGGCCGCAGGGTGGCCTCTCTGGTCAACGCCTCCTGAGTGGGCGCAGCTTGGCCTTCCCTTACATGAGTCACCTACCTCTCTGGGTCTCAGTTTTTTTTTTTCCTTTTTAAGCTGCAGATCCTGTCTTTGTCCTGTCCTCTTTGTGGGGATGGGGAGGGTAAGAAGAATGAAGCCAGGCGTGGTGATACATGCCTATAATCCCAGTACTTGGGAGGCTGAGACAGGAGGATCGCAGGTTCGTGGCCAGCCTCAGCAATTTATAGTAAGGCCTTCTACAACTTAGACTCTGTTTCAAAATAAAAAATAAAATAGGGCTGGGGGTGTAGCTCAGAGGTAGAATGCCCCTGGGTTCAATCCCTAATACCACACAAAAAATAAAAAAATAGGGCTGGGGTGAAGCTCTGAGGTAGAACGCCCCGTGGTTCAATCCCCCGTACCAAAAAAAAAGTAAGTTATGATGCAGGGTATTTCTGGCTTTACTGTCCACTAAGAGGAACATTCGCCCCACTACTGTGTGGCTGGCATCCGGTGGTGCCGCGTTCTATGGTGGACGAAGGGCCTCGTGGGTCCACGTCCCTCGCACTGTTTGGCGACAGCTTATCACTACTTCCCAGCTTGTTGAGACCAGCGCGTTCTAAAGCCATCTGGAACCTGCTCAGGACTCTGTCTCTAGCCAGCTGTGTGTCCTTGGGCAAGTCGTGTCCCCACTCCAGGCCTTCTGTTCCTCATCTGTGAAATGAGGGGGGAGGACTAGAATGCACTCCGCGGCCTGCCCGCCCAGGCCCGAATGTTCCGTGATCCCCAGGGAGATACATCTGGGCCTTGGTGGCTAAGCACGCCACGCCGAGCTCTGGAGACGAATGTTTGGCGCTCTTGCGATTGTTAAAATAGAACAGGCTTCTGAATTGCGGCCAGAACATAATGAATCCCATTTCTGTAAAACAATGATGGTGACGGGACCAGTCATGTAGCGAGGCTGTTGACGTGGCCGGCCCATTTGGCCCCGTGTCCTCCGCAGCAAATAGAAATGTGAGGCTCTGGCAAAGTCGCCGAGTGTGGTGCCTGAGGAGCTTCCGCGCGAAGCCAGGTGTGTGAGTCACCCGGTTGCTTCCACGTCCTCCCAGGCTGAAGGGACTGAGGTTCCAGTGTGCCTCTGCCTCGGTTCAGTGGGTGGAGCTTTCTTCTAGACCCCGGTCCACGTCTAGGTCTGTCAGAGTCAGGAGGCGTGTTTGGGGCCACTGAGTCAAAGCTCCACTTCATTGATGGGGACCTCCGCTGCGGGAGGAGGAGAGCTTGCTTAGGACTTGCAGCGGGTGGAGAGACCCATACAGGCTTCTGGACTCTTCTTGGCTTCTCTGTGGCAGACTGCACTCCCCTGGTGGCTCCTGCCTGTCCCTGGAAGTCTGGCAGTTTCTTCCCAGACAGTCTGCTTCCCTCCAGAGGAGGCATGTTGGGCCAGTCTCCATCCTGTCATCAGGGACCCTGTCCCCTGGGCTACAGTGTTGGGCCTTTATTCCAAGGGGCGAGAGGGAACATTCGAGTGGCATTCTGAATGTCAGGCATCTGCTGAGCCCCGGGTACTGGCAAGAGAGGCCGTGGGAGGATATGGGGGCATGAGGAGGGAGTGAGTGCTACGGGCGGCTCTCAAGCAGTGTGCGGCCTCCCAGGTTCTCCAGAAGGTTCTGAGCAGGGCAGTGACCAGTACAAGGTGCAGCAGGAGAGGAAGCAGGTGAAGGGGCTAGGAGGCTGTCGCAGCAGCCCGGCCAGTGACAGGGGCCCAGACCAGGATGCACAGACGGAACGGAGGCTTTTGTGTCACAGACTCACAAGACTGATCACTGAGTGGACCTGGAGGTGAGGAGGGGACCGACGACGATGCCCAGGGCTCTGAGCATAGCATGGCTGCTTGTGACTGCCCACAGTCACAGGAGCAGGGTGGCTGCTGCCATCTGTCCTCCTGGGGTGTCGGTGGCTGTGGCCTCTGTTTGGGCTGCTGTCAGCCCACTGTTCTGCTGTCGCTCTGTGCCCCCACCCAGGAGAGCCAGAGTGACGGGGGGCTGGCTGGTGCTGCGTTTGGGGCACGGAGCGCTCACGGAGGGATCGTCTGTGCACGCGTTTAATCTCAGTTTTTGACCTGAAAATTGCCTTTGACATTATCTTGTCTCCAGTGAGCTAAGTAAATACTAGAGAGGAGGATTTGCCCACATTCCCACAGAGGGTCTGCAGCCAGGACTCGTCCTGTTCCTCAGCCCCGCCTTGCACTCACGAGATCCTGTCAGGGCTGAGGAGCCTGGAGGTGCAAAAGGAGTCAAAGATGTGGCCTTTCCCTGGGGGAAGCCTTCAGGAAGCAGCCAGGTAGAGGATGCACGGGGAGGAAGTTTCTGGACTGCGAGTTCAGAGCAGACCTGAGGATCTGGGAAGGCTTCCCAGAAGGGTGGGGCCCTCCTGGAAGAGAGGGTAGGCCTCAAAGGTGAGAGAGGATGGGAAAGCAAACTAAGGGTGGGAATCCGGGATTCCCAGAGGCAGCCAGGCTCCGCTAGGTGCTCGGTTGCTGGACCTTCGGGAACTTCGGTCCTTCCTGGGCTTCTGTGGCCTGGTGAAGAGGGCAGGTCAGCGTCACCTGCAAGCACTGGGCGGTGTTTTCCAAGAACCCCCCGGCTCCTCTCCTTATAGGAACATTCCAGCTCCTGGAAAAAGACGTGTCTAAGCCTCCCTCAACTGGACCGGTGTCCTCCAGTGTCACCGGAGTCCTTCACCTGACAGGCCCCAGTTGGGTTTGGAGAGCTCTGGACTTGCCCCGAGAGGGTCCAGAGGTTGGTCCCTGAGGGGCGGTGGCTAGTGCAGAAGGCAGAAGGGCTGGTTCCTGCTGATGGGAGCCACCTAGCCAAACCGAGGAGCCCCAGGCAGCTCCCGGCACCCCTCCCTCAGCCCCTGCTCTCTGGGCTGTCCTTGTTCCCGGGGCAGGACATGAGCGGAGCCTCCCTGGCCTCAGGCTTCATCACGGGACAGCTGGACTCTGGCCTTTCTCGTGGCACTCTGAGCACCAAAGAGTTAAATCTTTCACTAAGCTGCAGCAGTGGGGGCCGGAGGTAGGGGCCCGGGAGCCTGGAAGAGTGGGAGCTAGCAGGGCAACCAAGAATGGGGCACCCCCAGGCCGAAAGGATGGAGCTTGGAGGGAAGGGAGTGGGATGGAGACCAAAGGGTTAACAAAGGCAGCAGTGCTGATAAAATGCCCCAAATTCCTGGTCCTGCCTCCCTGTGGGGAGGGTATCTGGCAAATGTCAACATAAAAAAATGCATTTTAATGGCACATGATGCAGGGCTACCGTGGGGGAGCCTAGTGACGCAGGCTGGGGGCAGCCACGACCGTGTGTTCCTCCCGCCTCTCCTCTACGCTCTGTCGAGCTGGGGTGACCTTCCTCCCCCGTCCCTGCCTCCCCCGATCCAGGGCTCTCCTCCGGTGGTATTTTAGAAGCCTTGGGATCTGGAATCTGGCCCTGACAAGCTTCCATCCTGGCTGCAAGCTGCCTTGGGCAGGTGTGAGGGCAGGGTGGGCTGGTCTCCCCGCACCCCGCAGCAGGCCTCTGTGGGTGCGGGCAGGCCTTCCCCAATGAGTGAGAACGGCGGGACCCTTCCTCAGCTCCTCCCCACGCCCATCCTGCCAGCCCCGGGGGGCTCTCAAGCTGAGAGTCAGAGGGGGCAGCCGGGCAACCACAATCGGTGTCTAGGAAAGGCAGGTAAGAGGCCTGGGAGGCCACCTGCAGGGAGACACCTGAGGGAGGCAAGGTAAAGACTGTGATCCCATTTTACAGATAAGAAAACGAGGCTCAGCTGGGCTCAGTGGCTCACACAGGTGGAATCCTGGCTGCTCGGGAAGCTGAGGCAGGAGGACCGCAAGTTCAAGGCCAGTCCCGGCCACTAAGCAAGACCCTGTCTCAAAATAAAACAGTGAAAAGGACTAGGGGTGTAGTGGAGTGATCGGCCTGAGGTCACGCAGTGAGTCAGCAGCACCCCAAACTTCTGCTCACAGCCCTGCTGCTGCCCTCTGCCAAACTAGCTGGGCTTTTTTTGGGGGGAACTGGGGGTTGAACCTAGGGGTTTTCTACTTCCGAGCTATGCCCTCAGCCCCCCTTTTTAAAAAATTTTTTTGTTTTGAAACAGGGTCTCACTCTCAGGTCTCCCTAGGTGACTCTCGGGTTCCTGAGGGTCTCGCTAAATTGCTGAGGCTGGTCTCGAACCTGCGAGCCCCCTGTCTCAGCCTCCCAAGTACCGGGGTTACAGGGGTGCGCCACCACGCCCGGCTCCGCTGGGGCTTTTAAGATGTGAGAGCTCTTTCCTGAGTTCTCCATGGCCGCGGTGGAACAGTCTTTCACCCCGGCGAGGTCCTGGGAGCGGAGGCTGGGTGGGACCGTGGGGTGGAGTTGGACCACGCTTCACTTGAAGCTTCTGGAGCCTTCTGGGCTCAGGCCCGGCAGGCAGGTCTGGGGTCCTGGGTTGTTAGGTGAAGGAACACCAGCCCTGGGCCAGCTGACCGAGGGCAAGGACCAGGGAAGGTGGGGCCGGAGCTCAGAGCGGGGCCCTTTCTTCCAGATCATTCTCAACTCCATGCACAAGTACCAGCCGCGGCTGCACATCGTCAAGGCCGACGAGAACAATGCTTTTGGTTCCAAGAACACAGCCTTTTGCACCCACGTGTTCCCGGAGACCTCCTTCATCTCTGTGACCTCCTACCAGAATCACAAGGTACAGCCAAGGCCCCCCAGCCCCCCACACCCGGTGCCAGCCGCCGCTGCACTGCACAGACCGGCAAGGCCACACTGGCCCGCGCGGGGACCTCGGGGGCCTGCCGTGTCCCTCGGAGCATTAAGCCATCTGAGTCATGAACAGAAAAGACTAGCCACTCCAGCACAGAGTGAGGACGGGCTCTGTATTGGGGGATAGACAGAGTGCAGAAGGCAGAGGGGCCGGTTCCTGCCGCAGAGCTAAACCAAGGAGCCTGGGAGGGCAGTGCCCGCGGCCCGAGCTGTAGAGACTGGAGCCGGCACTGCAGCTTGAGCATTGAGCCCCAAAGGCAGGATTCTGGGCCTGCGGGGAGAGGGGCAGTGACTCAGGAGAGGAGATGTGGGGTCCAGCCACCCCACTCCAGGTCACCCCCTTCTCTGTGTGCTCTTACACGATGCACATTGGGTCTGGCCCATGCAGAGACCACTGGGGAAGTCCCTAGGCTATGGCGGGTTTTAGGCAAAAGAGTGACAGGTTTGCATTTAGAACGGTCACTCAGAACTTGATGCGGCAGATGCACTAGACAGGGGTGACATGAGCAGGCATCTCCCTGGGAAGCTGTGACAGGGACCCAGAAGAGAAGGGTGAGGGACTGCAGCCAGGTAGTGCGGGAGAAAGATGGGAGGGACCGGAACAAGCAGAGTGGAGGAGAGCCAGGGACCGGCCACGTGCACACGGCAAGGAGGCTCAGCGACGCCCGGCTGCTGGCCTAGGCCCGGAGCAGCTTCCCCAGCCCCTAGTGTGCTGGGCTGGGGGAGGAGGCCACAGGCTGGCCCAGGTCTCCCTCCTCCCAGCGACTCCACTGTGTGCCCTCTCCCGACAGATCACACAGCTGAAAATTGAGAACAACCCTTTTGCCAAGGGATTCCGGGGCAGTGACGACAGTGACCTGCGTGTGGCCCGGCTGCAGAGGTGGGGCTGCCCCAGCCTGGGGGTGGGGCGGGCAGACAGGGTACCCCTGGAAGCCTCTTCACTCTCTTCCTGTCTCCCCCCTGTGCCGCCCACCCCTCCAGCAAAGAGTATCCTGTGATTTCCAAAAGCATCATGAGACAGAGGCTCGTCTCCGGCCAGCTGGCGGCCAAGCCCGACGTCAGCCCCCTGCACGGCGCCCACCAGGCCCTGCAGCACTACCCGTACGAGAACGGGGCCCACATGCCCTTCGCCGCGGCCGAGCCGCAGGACCTGCCCCTCAACACCTTCCCCCCGCAGAGGGACTCCAGCCTCTTCTACCACTGCCTCAAGAGGCGAGGTAGCGCTCGGGCCCAGAGGCCTCGGGGGTGCGGGGTGCGGGTGCGGGGACCCCCACCACACACAGGAGCCAGCCCGAGGCCAGGGACCGCAGGCCTCAGGGCCACCTTCCCCTTGCAGGAATGCTGGCTCTCATCCTTATGCGGCCTTTGCATCCTCACAGCTAGCCTGTGGCCTTGGTTTCCCCAGGTGCTGGCCCAGCCGGGTCCCAGGTGCTCTGCAGCTCCTGCTGAAGTCTGTTGTATTTGGGGACCGAAACACAGTCTGCAGCACTGTCTGTGCGGGCTTCTTGGTAAACAAGAGCCCTGAGCTAGGATCCAGGGTACCCGTGCTCTGCAGCCAGGCCTCAGCCCACGGGTAGCATCGGTACGATCTGTGAAACCCTACCAGAAGACCTCCCAGGCCCCAGGGGTTCCCCTGGGAACGAGTCTGAGGAGTTTTGCTTGCAATCCAAGTGTTCTCTCAGCCCCACTCCTAGGGATGAACCCAGCAGAGCTCTGAGTATCCCTTGCACAAGTCCTACTAGAACTCAGTGGCCTAGAGCAGGGGCCGGCCGGCCGTGGACTTCTAAACGGTTGAAAAAAGTCAAAAGATTTCCATGCACAGTGGCACACACCAGTAATCTCAGCACCTTGGGAGACTGAGGCAGGAGGATCGCAGGTTTGAGGCCAGCCTGGGCAACTTAGCAAGACCCCATCAACAAAATAAAAAATAAAAAGGGCTGGGGATGTAGCTCAGTGTTAGAGCGCCCCTGGGTTCAATCCCCAGTACTGAAAAAAAAAACATGATATGTGAACATTGTATGAAATTCGCATTTTAGTATCCATTAAAGTCTCACTGGCACACAGCCATGCTCATGGCTGCTTTCATGGGACAACGGCAGAGCTGAGTAATTGTGACACATAGTGTAGAGCCCACAAAGCCTGAAATATTTACCATCTGGCCCTTTGCTCATTCCTGAGCCGGAGGGACGAGGCCACCTCCCAAGTCCAAGAGCTTGGTGCAGGGAAGGAGGAGGACTCTGGGGAGAAGAGGGAGAGGAGGGATGGATGAGGGGCGAGTGAGAGAGTGGAGTGAGGGAGAACAGCAAGTTCCTCCCAGGAAGGTAAGATGCCCTCAGAAAGGCCAAAGGGCGAGGTGCAAGCTTCGAGATGGCCCCCTCCTCTCCCAGGCCCCCGCCCTGCGCGCGCAGCTCAGCTTGGCTTGCAGAATGAATCCCTAGAGGACACGGAGGGAGGGGCCGAGGCCAGCTGGCAGCAGTGTTCTTAAACTTGTTGAGTGGGCCGCTATGCCAGCCTCGGGCCGGGGTCATCCCTGGATCCCAGGGGAGGACTTGTCATTCTCCAGAGTTAAGTCCTCATAGCCAAGGATGCTGAGAGAGACACAGACATGACCTGGGGCATGTGATGTCATCTTCCCCCAGTCAGCTTAGCCTGAGAAGTATGACCCCCACTTCACTTGTCATCAGCTGTTTCCTGATTCTGTAGACACTATTCTGTTGGGATCGGTGACGGGTCCTCTTTGAGCGCAGCAGGGCTAGCCAGCTTCCTCCCACCGGCCTCTGCTTACCGAGGCCCTCCTCTGGAGCGGAGGATGGAGGCGGAAACGCCGTGGCCTTCGTGTTCTGGCTAGTGGAGATGGCTGTGGTCTCTGGGCCTGGTTCGGCCTGGCAGCCGCCTCCACGTTCCTTGGCCAGGGCCGGCCTCGCCTAAGAACGCCAGTGCACGTCAGGGCCTCACCGTCCCGGGAGTCGGGCTGGCAAGGGATCAAAGCCATGTGCTGCCTGGCTTAGCACATCGCTCAGTGTCCAGTGATGTGGTGTCCCCCATGGCCTTTGAGTGGGGTCCATAACCTGACCGCGTCTTGGCCGCTGCCGCCTTATAAAAGCCGTAGCTGATTGAAACGGTTCTGGGAGCACCGTGGCCTCACAGGGCAAGGCACCGAGTGACCGGTAGGCAGGCCCCGCCTCGGAGGGACTGTCCTGGGGCTCGGGCTGGGGAAATGACTTCCGATATCTTTCTTTGTCTTCCAGCAGACAGTGGCCGCCACTTGGACCTGCCCGGCAAGCGGTCCTATCTAGAAGCTCCCGCCTCGGTGGGGGAGGATCACTACTTCCGTTCGCCCCCTCCCTACGACCAGCAGATGCTGAGCCCCTCCTACTGCAGCGAGGTGACCCCCAGAGAAGCCTGCATGTACTCCGGTTCAGGGCCTGAGATCGCCGGGGTGTCCGGGGTGGACGATCTGCCCCCGCCTCCGCTGAGCTGTAACATGTGGACTTCGGTCTCACCGTACGCCAGCTACAGCGTGCAGACCATGGAAACTGTGCCTTACCAGCCCTTCCCCACACACTTCACCGCCACCACCATGATGCCCCGGCTGCCCACCCTCTCTGCTCAGGGCTCCCAGCCACCAGGAAATGCCCACTTCAGTGTCTACAACCAGCTGTCGCAATCTCAGGTCCGTGAGCGGGGGCCCACCGCCTCGTTCCCCAGAGAGCGCGGCCTGCCCCCGGTGTGCGAGCGGAAGCCGCCCTCACCGCACCTGAACGCCGCCAACGAGTTCCTCTACTCCCAGAGCTTCTCCTTGACCCGGGAATCTTCCTTACAGTATCATTCAGGAATGGGGACCGTAGAGAACTGGACAGACGGATGACTCCCAGGTCTCCTTGGCAGCCCCAGGACCTTGTCAACGCAGTGTTAACCTCTGTGGGTGGCCTGCACTACCAAGAAACACAGGAAAGCATTTCAGAGGGGTGTGTGCACGCGTGTGTTTGCCTCTGTGCGTGTGTGTGTGTAAGTATTCGGAGAGCATCTGTCTTCTGACATACAGCTGAGGTCATGACAAGAAAAAACCCCAATTCTCTAAGAAGTGATTGCGGCTGCGGGACCTGGCTGGCCCTTTGTTACCTGACGCCTCGCGACACCCCTATGGGTGGATGGAAGCGGAGGGCTCACTTGAGTTATTTAGAGGTTTTTATAATACAATCTGATTTACTCAGGGGCCAGGAGAGGAGGTCTCTGCCACAGGGAGAGATTCTCTGCTGGGGCGGGAGCTCCCTGTGTACTCCGTGGAGTTCCGGCCTTCCACCTGCAGGGCTCGTGGGAGCAGAAGGCCTCCTCCGTTGGCTTCTGGCGATTCTGTGACTACCTGAGCCTCAAAGTTGCTTTGCGAGGAGAGCCGGCGGCTCGGTTAGCGGCCTGGGCATTGATTTCTGGAGCTCCAAGGCCTGAGGGATGACTTTGAGAAAGGGTCCTGTGCTTTTATGTTGCACCTCTGCCACCCCAGGGATATTTTTTAAGTGGCTTTTTCTTTTCTCCTTTAAGAGGCGAGAAAATACAACCAAGAGCATGTCTGTCCTCATTCAGGTTTTGTTGTAGAGTCTAAAGCCTTCCCTCTTGGTCCCCGACATGTGGTCTCTCCCTGGCATACAAGACTCAGCCTGTCAGACACCACGTGCATCCTACAGCTGGCGGTTACGAAACACACCTCACCCACCCGCGCCCCGGAGACCTCATCGGAGCGGACATCAGGCATCTCCCGATCCCCTTCTGCTCCCAGAAAATCCATGCCTCTGGAGCAGGAAAGCCCAGCAAAAAGAAAAAAGAGAATTGAGAAAAATTCATTTTCCTCCCCCTGGTAAATGCAGCCAGTGGGCTCAGAGGAACACACATGATTCTCCTCCGTGGGCGGCCACGTGGCCCTCAGCCCGTTCTTTAGTATCGAACATCACCAGACCATCGGAGTGGCTGGTGCGAACGCTCCATCGAATTTGGGAAATCACTAAACTCTTTGCATGCCAAAAAGCTATTTATATATTATATAATAAATAAATAAATATAAATATATATTATATATATCTCACAAACGCGGGCCACATGTCAAATTCAGCTTTGCTTTTTTTTTTTTTACAAATGAATAAACTTAATTAAAAGTGAACGCTGGAGGGGGTATTTGGAAAGACATCTATTTAAATTTTTAATGGTTTAGATAAAACATATATAAAATATATATTATATAAACACACACTACAGATAAAGCTTTATTAGAAAACACATTAGCTAACAAGGTGATATGGAACTTCAAGTGTTTTGTTATATAGCATGGACGTTTTATTTTACATATCGGAACATAAAGCCATCTTGCAACTGTGAAGCGTGTGGCTGCTCGTTCTTGCTGATGTGTCGTCTCTTGACCCTGCCATGTTATCTGCCCCCCCTTTTGCTGCTATTTATTTTTCCTCAAGTGCCAGGTGGGGCTTCAGTGTCTCTGGGCCACGAAGCCTCTGAGCTCAGAGCCAAGTAACTTAGGACCAACAGGCGTTGTACCTTTGGCCCCATGCTACTCTCCAGGTCATGGGGCTGGATTCCAGGGCCCGCAAAGACCCCGGAAGGGCAGGGCAGGCAGTAAGGAAGAATCTGTTACCTTCTAGCAGTCAACAGGCAACCTGGGAATTTGGGGGAAGGGGTTTCCTAAGCAGCAAACTCTTGTGGGATTCGTGCAGGAACTGAAGAGCAGGTTCGAGTCAGAGCCGGGGCTTCCTGGCGCCGCCAGATGTGTGAGTTCAACTACCACTGTCACCCTGTAAAGCCCTCCTCTTGCCCAGTCCCCTGCTAGATCCCTGAAGCGTGGGCCACCAGGTGGAGAAAGGAGATGAAATCCAGCCCAGGTCCACCTCACTAATTCGAAGAGAAGCAAGAGTAGACGGTCTCCCTCCTCGAGGCCCTGGCCCTCACGGCTCCTCCCCAAAGCTGTCCACCACCTCCACTCAAGAGTGGTCTGGAAACCCAGAGAAGAGGGACCAGGGCAGGGCGCCTTTAATTGCTTCCTCATTGGGACTAAGAGGAGATTTCCTGCTGGGTAAGAAGCCAGCCTTGTCCGTGTTTCCCCAGGGTCCTGCCTTCGGCCTCGAGGGAGCTGGTTAGCTGCCCGCTCCCACCTGTGTTTGCTGGTCTCAGAGAAAACACGAACTTGGCTCCGGGGATGGGAACGAGCTCTTCCCAATGCACCTGCTCGGCTCTTTCCGCAGGGAGTTTCCTATCTGGGACACTCCACACCTTCTAGAACCCAGGCAGTGGCTGGATGCATGTCCCCAGGCCCTCTCCACACACCGTGGGCTGTCTGGGGTCAAGGAAGCTGCTCCTTAAGGGGTGTTTAGCTTCGAGGCAGCCTGTCGTTTCCCACCTGCTTTCTGGGAAGCAGGAGGGCCCGGGCTGCCCCACCTGGGCATGGCCTGAGCTGTGGAACTTTCCTGCCCCTCTGAATCAACAACTCAATAAAAAGGGGGCGCATGGGATCTCCTGGAACAAAGGGTACCATTCAGTAGCGCCAGCAGGTCATACATCATCGGCCCAGAAGCCTGCCACTTGACAAGTGTCTGCGTCTGCTGGGCCCTGCCCGGGAAGGGAGAAACACCGATGACCGCCCAGCTGCGTGGCCATGGCCGGCGGCGTCCAGTGCTCAGCGCTCAGCCCAGGGCCAGGCCTCCGGGTGCAGCTCAGCCCCCCGACGGCCCTCAGCAACAGAAGCTCCTGAAACCACAAAAGGGAGAAGGAAAAGAAAAGCCGGGTCAGACTGACAAATTGTTAAAAAACCAAACCAACTTCCAGCCTCGGCGGGCCCTCGGGGGTCAAGAGGCCTCTGCTCACCCCACTAATGGAGCCTGCTGGAGGAGTAGCAGCCCCGGCCCTGCAGTGTCTTATCTTACAACATAAAATTAAAACCCACTTAAAAGGCCGGAGGGCATGTTAACATTCCCCCTGCTGTCTAATTGAAGTAGTTCCCAGCGCAAAGGATTTTACTTGAAAGATGTCTCCCTCCCAGCCCGGTTCTCCTGCTCCTGGGGGCTGGGGAGGGGGCGGGGAGAGAGACTGTCATTTCAGAGACCTGCACAAACTCAGGCTAGCACAGCACAGCTTCTGCTCGCCGCCCCCCTCCCGGGCAGCAGGTGGCCATGGCAAAGGTTAGAACAGTCTGGGCTGTTTTGTATTTTTGAAAATTTTACAAATTCATTAGCAGTTATGTCAGCAGAGGCCAGACTCCCGACGAGAAGTCCCAGTAATGATTCAAATATGGCGAGGCCTACAGGGGAGCCCGGCAGCTCCTGCGGCCCAGAGGCTTCTAGTCCATCCCCCAACTGTCCTATGCAAATACATTACAGGTCTCCAAGGCATACGGAATCAATCAGGGATATCCTGGAGAGGTGATGAACTTGCACTGGCCGTCCTGGGTAATGGGAACCAGTCAGCCCCATGCCGGCCGGGACCCAAAGCCAAGGTGACAGCTATTAAACAATCGTGCGTGGAACAAAATGGCAGAGGGGCTGGGTAATGGGTTCAATTTCGATGGGCGGCCCAGGCGACGGCAGCATCTGTCGCAGCTGATTAGAGAGGACCAGGCTGTAGCTTTCAATGCGAGCCCATCACAGATCAGAAACAGGCCCGGCATGAAAAGGGAAAGAACCGTCTCCCGAGAAGCAGGCGATGAAGGACTCTGTTTTATGTGACTGTGCCCTTCCTTCTCTCCTTGAAGAAAGGGTAGAAGAAGAAGAAGAAAAAAAGGCAGCAGTTTGGAGATTAGATAGTTTTCTTTTCAGCCATTTATCATTATGAAGGAAAGTAGACAGGGCAGGGGCAGAAAAATCTCCAGTGGGATTTCTGCAAAGTCTCACTAAGAAGGACCAGGTTTACACTTTGCAGCTCAAACAGCCCCTGCCTATTAGCGGGGCCTGATGGGGCCTGCGGAGTGTCCAGGGTCCCTCTTCTCCGACAGGGGGAAACAGGCCCCAGGCCTCGGAGGATGACAGAAATTCTCCTGCAGAAAATCCAACCCACCAAATGGTATCATTTGTGAAAATTAAAGCCTGAGTCAGAGTAATGGGGGAGGGGGGAAGAGGGGAAAATGGCAGAGGAAAAGATGAGAGGCTGGTGCAAAGCCTCCGCAGGTTCGCTCCAGCAGCGCCCCCGCCCCCGGGTCAGAGAAGCAAGGGCCCCTGCTGCCGGCACTGACCCCAGACAGAGGACAGTTCCCAGCGCCCGCTGGAAAGCTCTAGGCTTGGACTTGGTTGTTCTGTCTCCGGTGCAGGGGCCTCAGCGGTGCGGGGCAAAGGGGTACCCTGTGCCAGGGATGGGAGGGGCCGGGACCAGGAAGGAAGGGGCCTTTGGAGCCCAGGCTGGGGCATAACCACAGGGGACAGGAGGGCTCAAGGCTGGCTGGTGGGAGTGAAGGAAGAAAGAGCTGACTTAGAGAACTTGGGGTGCGTGTGCTCAGATAGTTTCTAGATGAGGTATTACGTATGGATGATTAACCTGGACAAAACCAAGCTCACTGATCACCTACGATGCAATTAAAGTGATAACAGTCCGCTTCGGTCTAATGGGTTAGAAAACACTGAAGAAAAGATGTGGGAGCCTCAGTCCTTGCCGGTGGGAGCAGACTGTTAGTTTTTCTGGAAAAAGCAATTTGGTAGCAGAACAAAGACGCTAAAAGTGTTCATATCCTAAAGAAAATAACCAGAAATGTGAATATAGCTCAGTGCTCTATTGTGTTCATTGTGGTGTTACTTTTAATAGGCCCAAATTGGCAGGAAGAAAATTGGGAAATTACGAGACACTCATATTCTGGAATACGATGGTCATTGAAATTAAGTTTACAAAGAGCCTTTAATGACATGGGAATTGATTTAAGATTAAGTGAAAGAAGAAGATCGTAACATAGAGTATGATCTCAAGAACATTTGAAATGAAAAAAAGATTGGTGCAGCCAAACTATAGATGATTAAATAATAATTAACAAGAGAATGAAATACATATGGTGCATTCTGTGAACAAAATCGTCTGAGTAATGTGTACCTCCTCCCATTTGTGCATGGGACAAAACCAAACCAAACCCGTGTGTGTCCGCACTTACGTGTTGTGTACACTTGTGGTGTGTGTATGTGTGTGTGTGTGTGTGTGTGTGTGTGTGTGCGTGTGCGTGTGGAACAGATGATTTAGAAGGAACCATTTATGATGGTTTATGACTTATGAAGGAACCATTTATACATTTGTTTCATTTAACTTATTGTAAAGAGCATGTATCACTTCTATAATTAAAAGATGAAATTAAAGCAAAAGGAAAAATAAGTTGTGATTATAAGAATTCCCTGATGAAAAAGAAGAAAGTCTAAAAGAAACTGCCCAAATGTGAAGGCAGGAGCCGCAGCAAGCCTTGCTGCGCTGCAGGGGCTCAGCGGCCGGCGGCTCCTCCCTCGTGGTCCCTGCCGGTCCTGTCCAGGCACCTGGCCTCCTGCCTCCGTTGCTTCTGCTGCCGGTGAGGTCTGCTGGGGCTTCAGCCTTCTCTCTCACCGAGAACCCTCCCTGCGCGATGCTTTCTTCCCACGGCCCCTCTCACCAACACGTGCTGTGAGCCTCAGCTCTAATCTCCCTTCCCTCTCCTGGACATTTCTGCTCAAGAGATGTTAGGACCTCCATCTTGCCCTGTTCAAACCTGAACCCCGAGTTTCCCTCCACGCCTTCCGCACGCTCTCTGTTTTGGTCCAGGGCACCATCGACCGACATCCAGTTGCTGAGGTTGGAAACCTGGACTTGGTGCTGACTCCTTGGGCCCCTGACCAGCTCACCCCTCAGTTGCCAGAGCTGCAGATTCAGCCTCCAGAAGCTCCCTTCCACCTGGGCCCGTCTCCTCCACCGGGCCTGGCAGTCTCTGCCATGCTGGCAAGTCCTTGGGTCCGGGCTGCACATTCCCTTCAGTTAGAGGGCACTAACGTGTTGTGAGCGATGCTAACACGTCGCTCCGGGCGACGGCTGTTCAGACATGCGTGGCCGGGGGAACTGCCCCAGCAGAAGACACGCGGCTGCTCTGGGACGGGGTGTCTTCACCAGTGTCCCTGCTTTCAGCCTGGTGTGGCTGCCGCCGTGGGCATGGCGCGGGAGCAAGGCATTTCTGCAGCTCATCTGCAGGCCTCGGGCTGCCTGAGCGCTGTTCTGCCCCTGGGCTTGCGATCGCGCCGATGGTTCTTTTCATCCTTGCTTCCTAGGAGGAAGCGGTTCCGTGGTGCAACAACCAGGGGCATTTCCAGAAGCTTCCCTCCACGTCCGACACCTGTCTTTCCCTCAGAGATTCCAAATCGTCTCCTCTGCCAAATTCTTCCATGGGAACCACAACTGGACCCTGCCAAGATGCAACCAGCTTTGTCTCTCTCTTCAGAAAAGCCAAACCAAACGTAACCAAATTACAGACGAGAAGCCCCGGCTCCTGGTAATGGCTCCCCGTGTAATGGACCCAGCAGAGGGTGCGAGCTCAGGAAACAGTGCTCCTTACTCCTTCGTCCCGTCACAGCCTGGTTGTCACTGCCCTGGCAGGTGCCGTGTGGGCCGCGGGGCAGCAGCAGACCAGGCCCTCGCCATCCTACCTGCAGATGAGCCGCTGAGCGCCCGCGCTCTCAGCGCGCTCTAACCCGGACCTTTGGCTTTTGGCCTAAGGATTGGCAGACTCAGGCAGAGGAAATCTAGTGAATTCTTTGCAGCACAAAGCAAGTATCACTCTAATGTGGAAGTGGAAAGTGCTACTCCTGTTTATGACAGGGCAAATCAGGCGTCCTTCCAGCCACTTCCCTGCACTACTCAGTCTCCTTCTCCTCCTCCTCCTTCTTCTTTATAGTATTTTCATTCTCCTCCTTCTTCTTCCTTTTTTTTTTTTTGTTGTTGTTTTTGTACTGGAGATGGAACCCAGAGGCATTCTACCTCCAAGCTACACCCCCAGCCCTATTTTTATTTTGAAACAGGGTCTTGCTAGGTTGATGAGAATCTCACTACTTGCTGAGGCTGGCCTCGAACCTGCGATCCTCCTATCTCAGTCTCCTAAGTACTGGAAGTACAGGCATGTACCACCATGCCTGGCTGTTTTGTTTGTTTTCTTGTTTGTGTGTGTGTGTGTGTGTGTGTGTGTGTGTGTGTGTGTGTGTGTGATATTGGGGATTGAACCCAGGGGCATTCTACCTCTGAGCCAAACCCCTAGCCCTTTTCGTAGTATTTTGTTTTGAAACAGAGTCTCACTAGGTTTCTGAGGGTCTTGCTAAATTGCTGATGCTGGCTTTGAATCTGTGATCCTCCTGTCTCAGTCTCCAAAGTAACTAGGACTACAGGCATGCACCACCATGCCTGGCTCCTACTGTCTTTTTGTAGAAACACACCCGGCAGGGGAAAGGCTCGGCCAGGAAGAGCTGTCTGAGACCCCCTGGCCCTGAGGGCCGAGGCGGGTCTGGTCTCTCTCCCCTTTTCAGGCCAGGCCGAGTCCGGGGTAGGGCTCTTTGGAATCTGGGACTGATGAAGGACAAGGAGCCAATTTCAAGAGGGTGTTTGGAGGCTCAGTGGCAAATCTACTGAAAGCCCTCCACTCTGGATTTGGGGAGTTCTGGGCCAGAGACCCTGTACCCTGCTTTCCTCCTAAGGAGTCCAGGGCTCGAGTCTCTCTCTTGCTGCTGCTTTTTCCCCTTCCTTCTTCTAAGAGCAGAGCTGGCTTTCACAGGCCCCATCCCCCCAGGGGCACCGAAGCCGGGTGTCAGCAACTGTGGGGAACATGGCAAACTGCACCTGGAGTTGGAGATCCTGGGTTCAAGACCTGGCCCTGCCTGTCACCTTCTGGTTTGTGCCTTTAAGTAGCGCCATCATTTCTATGTCCGTGTCAATACACTGGAGACGGTCATCTCTCATAAGCTGCTTCTGGGGACCGTGGAGCTCTCACGCACGTGAATGGGCCTGGCCCAGTCTCTGCGCCTGGTGTCCCGGCACTAAGTGGCCCTCGGCTGGTGCCGGCCCCTCTCGTCTGCCTCCTCCAACGGAAGCGTGGCGCTTTAGATTTCAAATGCAATCTCAGCCGGGCGTGGTGGCGCACGCTTGTAATCCCAGTACTTGGGAGGCTGAGACCGGAGGATCAGGGTTCGTGGCCAGCCTCAGCTACTTAGTGAGGCCCTCCGCAACTTCTTGAGACCTTGTTTCAAAAGAAAGAATAAAAAATAGGGCTGGGGGTGTAGCTCGGAGGTAGAATGCCCCTGGGTTCAATCCCCAGTACCCCAAAAGCAAACAACAACAACAACAACAAAAAAATGCAGAAAATGAGGGCTGCATGTGAACTCCCTGAATTTTAGTCTTTTCATCTGTAAAGTGAGAAAAGAAAAATCAGTTTTCTGCCTAGTTTGTTAATTGTCAGTGCCCTGGTCCTGGGCTCGGCCCTCTGTACCTGTCGTGATCCCTGGTCCTCCTGACGACGATGTGGGAGAACGAGGACCACCGCCCCTCAGGGAGGGGGAAGCTGAGGTCAAAGAGGCGAAGAAACTCGCTCCACGTCACAGGCGAGGGGTCAGACTGACTTCCAACCCAGGTCTCTCCAACCCGAAGCTGTTGCTCTAAGACGTCCCCACTACCGCCTGCATCACCATTGTCCTTGCTGTGCATCCGTCGCCTGTCTCGTCCTGCCCCCTTTTCTCTGAGGCTGCTGAACCCCATAGGTGTGTGTTTTTAGTGATTTCGAGTTCATTAGCAAAAACAAACATGCTTAAAAATAATTTTATGAGTGGTGTATGCCTATAATCCCAGTACTTGGGAGGCTGAGACAGGAGGATGGCAGGTTCGAGGCCAGCCTCAGCAATTCAGTGAGACCCTGTTCCAAAATAAAAAAGGGCTGGGGTATAGCTCAGAGGTAGAACATCCCTGGGTTCAATCCCCAGTACCACATGCACACGCACAAAATAATTTTATGACTTGGATACAAAATCGCAGAGGGTCACCCTCTTAGAGGGTGATAATTCAGAATCACCTCCACCAACTCTAACCACCTATGACAACTGGGCCATGGGCTTGGGTTGTGTCCCCACACACACACACACACTTCACAGAGAGGGGCTTCTCAGATGGATGGCGGAGCTGTCACTGCATTGGGTCTTACCCTGTCCTGTGGATGAGTTGGCCTGGCCCAAGCTATACAGTCAGGAAATAGTTCTGGCACCTCTAAACAATGAGTTGAAGTTGAGGAAAGTGGGGCTTGGGCCGTCCCCTAGACAGTATTTATTTATTTATTTATTTATTTATTTATTTATTTATTTATTTGTGGTGCTATGGATTGAACCCAGGGGCATTCTACCTCTGAGCTATACCCCCAGCCCGATTTTATTTTTTATTCTGAACCAGGGTCTCACTAAGTTGCTGAGGCTGTCCTCAAACCTGCGATCCTCCTGTCTCAGCCTCCCAAGTACTGGGATTACAGGCGTGCGCTGCCACACCTGGCTCCTAAACAGTATTTTTTAGGAAGGCCTGGGCCCTGCTTGGCTTGGGGAGAACAAGCGTGCCCTTTCCAACTTCTTGTCCTAATATGCTCCCTTGGGATGACCTGAAAGAGACTCGTTTGGGAGTTACTTTTTTTTTCTTTTCTTTCTTTCTTTGTGTGTGTGTGTGTGTGTGTGTGTGTGTGTGTGTGTGTGTGTTGGGGATTGAACCCAGGGGCATTCTACCTCTGAGCTACACTCCCCCACCCTTTTTATTTTTGAAACAGGGTCTCACTAAGTTGCTGACAGCCTCGCTAAGTTGCCAAGTTGGTCCTCTAACCTGCGATCCTCCTGTCTCAGCCTCCCAAGTACTGGGATCATAGGCATGAGCTACCCTGCCCGGCTGGACGTCACTTTTCTTTAACACGCTCAAGTCCTAACGGGGGTGCCTGAAGCAAGGGCTGGGTCTATAAAATGACGTGGCTCCATTAGGACTGATGGAAAGTATGTGAGTTGTTTCTAATAGCACTGAAATGCAGCGCAGCACTGTCTTTCCTCCCTGGACCCCACGTGCTGGCGGCCTGGACTGAAAAGCCCCGGTGTCTCCTCAGCGCGGTCCACCGGCCTACTCGTACTCCAGGCCCAGCATGGCGGGCTCAGGTTTTAAGCTTTGGCCCATCACACTGAACACCCAGAGGTAACTTTCTGACCCAAGAAAATGAACTTTCGGCTTCTTTTGCTATCAGCGTAGAGCAGCGAGGAGCTGGGGACTGGGCGTGGGGCCTGTCTCGCGCTGGCATGTGGCTTGCCCTCGTTCCCAGCTTCCCCTCCCTCCCTCCACGCTCCTCACATCCCTCGCAGCGCTACAGGACTTCGCTTCCAAGAATAATGTCTGCGATCGTGAATTCCTCGGTTATAATGGGGCTCTGTCTGAATCGATGGCAGGACTCTCCAAAGTAAAGGAAGGGGAGGGAATACTAGAACGTCTCTTCCTGTTTATTTTAATCTCATCCTTTGTACATAGTCAACAGCTATGTTAGCCCTGTAGAACTTACGAATAATTTATAAGTAAACTTATGAATAATATATCGATAGTATGTGTTTTAAAATGTCTTGCTGAAGGGAGGTGAGATTAAAAAAATAGTGTAGAAAGCTGGGTGTGGTGGCGCACACCTGGAATCCCCTCATTTGGGAGGCTGAGATAGGAGGACCGCAGGTTTGAGAACAGCCTCAGCAATTTAGGGAGACTCAGAGACCTAACAAGATTCTGTTTCAAAACAAAAAAATGTAAAAGGTCTGGGGGTGTAGCTTGGAGGTAGAATGCCTCTGGGTTCAATTCCTGGTACCACAAAAAAAAAAAAAGACTTCAGGGTGGTAGACGAGTCACCATGGGGCTCTGTTCACAGGCTGGGACCTTGGCCACGCCTGTGAGACCCTGGGCTGTAGGCCATCCTCCTAGAGACTGTACTGTAGCTTGGGTGGAGAGGCCTGGCCAGGTAGTGGACAGAGAATGGGCCTGGAATCCATCACTTCTGAGACATATGTCTGATCTCTGGGAGCCTCTGTGCCTCACATCTTAATTAGGGGTAATAAAATGCTGCCCATCTCCTGAGGTCATAGGAATGAAACAATACAGATAAAATGCGCACTCCGTTCTGTTCGGTTGTTTCCCTCCCCCACGTGGGATGCCAGTTTGCACAGGTTTCATTTTAGATGCGTAAAAGATGTGAGACTTTTTTTTTTCTGGGAAATTCTATTTATTGCTCTCAGGGCTTTATAGCTTCTCCTGTCTCCTTCACCAGATGCCAGAGCCCAGATCTACGTGCAGCTAGGCGCATGGTGCCAACCGCAGGCAGCAGGAGGGCCGCGCTGGAGGAGTCCTGCTGGCCTCAAACCCACTGCCAAGTTCAGTGGCCCCAGGGATAAGTCTATTGTTAAAAGAAAGTCCCAGCTGGGCATGGTGGCGCATGCCTGTAATCCCAGTACTTGGGAGGCTGAGACAGGAGGATCGGAGGTTTGAGGTCAGCCTCAGCAACTTAGTGAGGCCCTCTGCAACTCCGTGAAACCCTGTTTCAAAAATAAAATAGGGCTGGGGGTGTAGCTCAGAGGCAGAATGCTCCTGGGTTCAATCCCCAGTGCCACACACACAAACACACACATACACACAAAAGATGGAAGGAAGGAAGGAAGGAAGGAAGGAAGGAAGGAAGGAAGGAAGGAAGGGAGGGAGGGAGGAAGGAAGATAGGGCTGGCGGTGTAGCTCAGAGGAAAAATGCTCCTGGGTTCAATCCCCAGTGCCACACACACACACACAAAGATGGAAGGAAGGAAGGGAAAGGAAAGGAAAATAGGGCTGGGGGTGTAGCTCAGAGGTAGAATGCCCCTGGGTTCAATTCCTAGTACCACAAAAAAAAAAAAAAGGAAAGTCCCAGCTTTGTCGGAGGCCTTGAACAAGTCCCTCAGTCTTTCTTGGCCTCGATTTCCTCAGCTGTAATAGGAATGAGTAACATCTGTGTTGCCAATCTCCTGAGCTGGGTTCATGGGCCAAATGAGATGCTTCCGAATGAAAACACTTTAAGAAATGAAAGGGATTGCAACTATTAAGCTTCCCAGTCCAATTAGTACCAGTCCATGCTCATTTCTGCATTTCTGTGAAAAAAAAAAAAAAAACCAAAACCAAAAAAAAAAACCACCACCAACAAAAAACCCCCCGAGTACTGTGTGCATGTATGCCTCTATCACCCTGAACTTCATCAAGATGTATGATTACAACGCACCAATAAAAAAGAAGACAAAAACAAAAGAAAACAAAAAAAAAATCCACCAAAAAAGAGAAGAGAGAGAAACACCGCCACTTCTTATAGACCAAGGAAGGGACTGGTTGCCAGGGCCTGGGCGAGCTCACCGGCTTTGAGGCGGCTGAGTTAGCATCACCACGGCCTTATCACCGTCCCTGCAATGCCTGCATCCTCAGTTTTTGAGGTCAGTTCCGGCGCACAGCAAAGCCTGTGGCTTGGTGGGGAACAATCGGCCACAGTGCTCCTCTCCTGCTGTTGATCCTTTCATTTCCTCCAGCAGACTCCTGCCGGGACCACGGTCTACGCTGTGCCCTACACTGCTGGACTAATCAACAGCCCCAAGCACTGAGCCCCTCTCTCCTCTGCTGTCCAGCTACTGCTCTGTATGGCGAGATCGCTAATTGGGACGCGATCCCAGCCAAGTGGCAAGAAAGCTTCAAGGAGCCTGTTCACTGGACCTTAAATATCCTGCCCACAACTTTACAGCCCAGGCGGCCATGGAGGAAGCGTGAGTCATAGCCGAGAGGGGAGGCTGCTGCCTAGGAAGGCCTCCGCAATGACATTTTTCACGCTTTTAATAAACCACTGTATTATTAGAACTCACCAAAGCTGAATTTAATGGGAGTCTTAGGCCCTAAGGCCTGAATTTTTCTTTTGTATTGCAAAATGAAACCAACTGGTCCAATTCAAATTAACCCCAGAAAATACGTAGATTTTAATTACGTTTCTTCCACCCTTTTTTCTTTCTCTCTCCCTTCTCCACGCTCTCACGTTCAAATTGGGCTGGCGGTTACAATTTCTTGGTAGAAAAGGAAAGGTACCAGAGGAAGAAGAAATAAAATAGAAGAAACATTGAGATAGTCGCAAATTTCTCTACGGGATTCCTTAAGGAAAAGTTACCGATGGCCAATGCAAATTCGGACAAGAATTTTCAAAGACAGAACGAGAAGGCAAAAACGAACAAACAAACAAAAATTGCAAGGTCCTCCTCTCAAGTTGCACCTGAAACAATCTGATTTCACATTCAATTTTATGACAGTCCCTTCAACTAGACCTGCTAGACCTTGACCCTGCAAAATACTGCTGACCCTCCCCACCAACGAATGATCCTTCCGGAAATAATAAGAGGACAAGTTCTTTACTTTTCAAACCTGTGGGGCTGAGCCCTTGGAAACTCCCCCGGGGGCGGAGGGGAGGTAATGAAGCGCTGCCGTGCACCTGGCTTTCCACCATTCCATTCGGAAGCTCCAGCGGCAGGAAATGGCTTTGCAGCAGCTTCGGTATTAGCAGGAGCTGGTGAAAAGACATCTTTTTTCCCCCCTCACAGTTATGTTCATAAACAAATGTTCACGGTCCGGCCCTCGCCCCAATCTAGCGCCTGTTTACCCAATAGAGTAAGCTTTCAAATGCCTCCTTGTCCTTTATGGAAAGGTGCAAGCGCCCACCCTGAAGGTCAGTGCTCTGGGGCCTTCCAGAAGGCAGGGCGATCCGCCTCTGGGGTCCCGAACCCCCACTTGAGCTACTGGACTGCGCGGTGACCAGAGATGTGGGGAAGAGAAAGGATTTTAAACACGCTGCCCGCAGCATCAGGAGGCAGGCGGGAGGGGGCTGGGGAGCCCCGGGCCCAGAGCGGCCTTTGTCTTGGCGGGTCCCTTTTTTAGGGGATCAGGCTCAGCTCGGATTCCTGCAGGGAAGTCCCTGCTCGGCATCAAGGCTGGCCTCAGGCATAAGATCCTAATTATTTGAATGGTATTTGTTTTCATAGCTCCCTTTTTTTTTTAATGTGTCCAGGTCGATGGCATTTTAATGCCTTATTAAACAGGGGTTTTTACAGCAGTCTGTCTGTTCAGTCTCTGGGCTCATGCCTGGACTTTGTGTGCAGGGATTTTTTATCTTTCCTGCTGGCCGAAAATATTTTCCGAATTCCCTATAAAAGTTTTCGAGATTTCCTAAGACAAATAGAACTCCACCAGCTCTAAAATGACCCTGATGCGGTCGGAATTGCGTTCAGGCGCACGCTGTACCCCTTGTTTACACAAAGAACTGAACTCCGCTTTACTCATTAGCTGCCCGTCGGAGTTCACCGAGCGTGCTCCACCAAAGTGCTGGTGCATAAAAACACAACTCTACCTGGGCTCGCTCCCCAGAATCCCATCTTTTACGGGTTTCTTCCATCCTCTCAGATGGCTGCGCTGGCTTTGAAGGCGGCTTCCATAAAGCCCGACCTGGCCCAGGGGTCTGCCCGAGAGCAGGCAGCGACTCAGCACGTGGAGGGAGAGGCTGGTCCTGCAGCAGAAACCGCCATCCCACAGACCACGGAGCCCGCCGCAGGGAGGAGTTGAGCCCAGCCCTTTCCTTCCCTGGCCAGTGTTTAAGGTTTTTTGAAAACGAATCGTCTTTTCAAAAGGAAGCTGAGTTGAGAAAGTATATAAGAAGCTACAGGTCAGGCAACTTAGTGTAATGGAAAGAACCAACAGACACGGGTTCAAATCTCATTTTTGGCACAATTTGGTGTGTTGATCACGGGCAGGAAAAAAGTCTCGGGCTGGGCGTGGTGGTGCATGCCTGTAATCCTGGTCCTTAGGAGGCTGAGACAGGAGGATCACAGGTTCGTGGTAACTTAGCGAGAACCTGTTTTAAAATTTGAAAAAAATAATAAAATAAAATAGGGCTGGTGGGTGCAGCTCAGTGGTAGAATGCCCCTGGGTTCAATCCCCAGTACCACCAAAATTAATTAATTAATTAGTTAATTAATTAAAAACAATCTTGGCTTCTTCATTTTAAAAATGGGGGAAATTATATTTCTCAGGGGGGTTACTGAGCTCTCATGGGTGTGTTCGATGTGCATAAAACGTCTGGTGAAGTGACTGGCAGGCGGGTGTGGAAACAACGGCCCACTTCCTACTTCATGTCGCGGCTTCTGACTCAGCTGGGTGGACGCACGGCGTGTGCCCAGCCTCTGCGACGGGTTCTGCAGGTGGGAGGAGAAGGGAGGCCTCCGGATGGAGCGCAGACTCTGGACCAGACACAGCACTTAGTGATGAATAAAGAATAAAGACAGTAGAGATAGGGCTCTACAGCCTGTTCCACCATCTAGATTGGGGGAAATATCGAAGTTACATATGGAGAATTACGTCAGCTGCCTGCAACGGAACCTAATCTTGAACCAGGCCAGATGGGGCTCATTTTGCTTAGGTGGCATTAAAAACAAAAACAAAAACAAAAAAACAGCCGGTGCAATGGTGCATGCTTGTAATCCTAGGACTTGGGAAGCTAAAACAAGAGGATTGCAGGTTTGAGGCCAGCCTTAGCAATTTAGTAAGACCCTCAGCAACTTAGCAAGTCCCTGTTTCAAAATAAAAATTAAAAAGGAATGAGAGTGTAGGTTAGAGGTCGAATGCCCTTGGGGTTCAATCCCCAGTACCAAAACAAATAAAATAAGATAAAAAGGGCTGGGAGTCTATCTTAGGGGTAGAATGCTCCTGGTTCAATCCCCAGAACCCAACCCCCAGGGAAAAAAAAACCAAAAAACAAAACCAACACCGTCAGTGCTAACTGCTCAGCTACTAGAAATCTCCCAATGAATTTCTATTTTGCTGGGCCACTTTTGAGCATTACCCTCTTGGTGGTGTTTCGCTACACATGTCACCTTTAACATTAAAGACAGACAAATATCCTGAGGAAGAATTGCTAGGGGGGTCCAGCGCATTAGAATAGTCCCTGCTTATTCTGTGTCTGCCGGCACCAAGCACATCACCGCCAACGATGGAAGGGTGCCTGCTGCCTGCAGTAGGAAAGGACCATTAACCAGGGTCATGTTTGTGGTTGAAGCCAGTCATTTATTTAACTAGGACTTTCCACTTTCATGGAATCAACCACGGCTTTCCCTGTCAAGGATCAGTGTCTCATTCCTGGAGATTCTATTTGATTCCAAGTCAGCTTAGTCTTTTCTAAAAAATATTACTTTTTTCTGAGGCTCATGATCTCTTCTTTTTATGTGTTTATCTTCAACATACTTTAAAGTAATCTCTGGATGATAATTCTATTTTCTGAGATTCTTGGGAGAGGGGTGGCTAAGTCTGCCATTTATCGTCTACGGATAGTTCACAACAGATTTTTTTCTTCTACTAAGTAAGAACAAAGCCTGGCGTTAGCTCTTGTTAAAGTCCTTCAGAACACTTTTGTTTGCTTTAGAAGGTGAACTTTTTATTGATTTTTCAGCTTGGGGATTATTTGACTATTCAGGAAGTATAAATTCAGACCTGAAACCCAATGAAGAACAAAATTTGTCTTGTTCTGGGAAGGTGTTTTTGCCTTGTTTTAGTCATTCATGAGTCTCAGTGTCAATCCCTCTACTTTCCCATCCTTGTGTGTCAGTTAAAAGCCCCCCGCAATCTTGAAGAAAAAGAAAGCTGGAGGATTTACTACAACATAAGAACACCTATTATAAGCCAGGCGTGGTGGCACACACCTGTAATCCCGGTACTTGGGAGGCTGAGACAGGAGGATTGTAAGTTCAAGGACAGCCTCAGCAAGTAGTGAGACTCTCATCTACCTAGCAAGACCCTGTTTCAAAATAAAAATAAAATAGGACTGGGGGTGTAGCTCAGAGGTAGAATACCTCTGGGTTTAATCCTAAGCAACATACAGAGAGAGAGAGAGAGAGAGAGAGAGAGAGAAAAGAAGAAAAGAAAAAGAAGAAGAAGAAAAGAAGAAGAAGAAGAAGAAGAAGAAGAAGAAGAAGAAGAAGAAGACCTATCATAAATCTACAGCAATTTAGGTAGTATGGTACTGGCGTAGCGTAGAACAGAGAGTTTAGAAACAGACACAAATATGTGATACCTGGGCACAGCTATGGAAAAGGATGGCACCTGGTCAATTGGATGGCCATGCGGAACAAAATAGCTTGATCCCTGACTCGCACCATATACAAAAAATCAATTTCAGATCGATCGTGACCTAAATATGAAATGTAAAACAATAATGTTTAAGAGAAAACTTAGAAGAATATCTCCATGACCTTAGGCTGAGCAGAGAGAAACACAAAAAGCACTAGCCATAATAAAAATAACTGATAGATTGATCCAGATTGAACTAAAAACATGTATATCAAAAGATACCACTAAGATGCCAGGTGTGTTGGTGCTCATCTGTAATCCCAGTATTGGGAGACTGAGACAGGAGGATCACAGGTTTGTGGCCAGCCTCAGCAATTTAGTGAGATCCTCAGTAACTTAGTGAGATCCGGTTTCAAAATAAAAAAATAAAATAGGACTGTGGGTGTAACTCAGAGTCAGAATGCCCCTGGGTTCAATCCCCAACACCAAATAATAAATAAATAAATAAATTAATTAATTAATTAATTAAAGGGGGTGTAGCTTGGAGGTAGAATGCCTCTGGGTTCAATCCCAATACCATACCCACACACAAAAAAAGATACCACTAAGAAGCCAGGCGTGGTGGCGTATGCTTGTAATCCCAGTACTTTGGGAGGCGGAGACCGGAGGATCCGGGTTCGTGGCCAGCCTCAGATCGCTCGCTCTCGCTCTCTCTCTCTCTCTCTCTCTCTCCTTAGTGAGGACCTCCGCAACTTCGTGAGACCCGGTTTCAAAATAAAGTATAAAAAATAGGGCTGGGGGCGTAGCACGGAGGTAGAACGCCCCTGCGTTCAATCCCCGGTACCGCAAAAAAAAAAAAAAAGATACCACTAAGATAATGAAAACCAATTACAGACTAGAAGACACTGAAGATTATATATATATATATATATATATATATATGTTATAAATACACATATATTATATATTATGTATGTAAATATACATAATATATGATTGTATCTCTTATAGAGTCTATATAATATATATAGACTCCAATCCAGAATGAATAAACCAATAAAAAGGGGGACAACGCAATAGAAAAATGGCTAAAGATTTGCACAGGCTGTTTACAACAGAGGACACCCAACTTGTCAAGAAACAAATGAAAAGAAACCTCAAGAGTAATCAGGAAAATGCAAATTTTGAGCACAGTGCAATGACGACCCCCCCATCAGAAGAGCGCAGATCAATAAGGCAGTGCTGAGTGTCGGTGGGGCTTTCGTACACGGCTGGTGGGAGTGTAAACTGGTACAGCCACTTTGGAAAACTGTCTGGAAGTATCTACTAAACTATCCGTATCCTACAACTATATTTTGTGGGAATATAGGAGCATACCCTATGGCTAAACAAGTCCCCTCTTAGGGGGATACATAGATCTGCTAGCAAAAAGACATGTAGAGAATGCTAGCACAGCATTCTTTAACATAAACCCATGCGGGAACAACTCAAATGTCCATCCACAGTAGAAGGGAAAAATACATCACTGTATATTCACACACTAGATTATGACGCAGCAATGAGACTACCATCTCATCTCTCATCCCTGTTCTCTTTCTTGGCGTTCTGAATGGTTGCTCTTGGAGCTTAACTGATACCATCTACACCAATGATGCCCAAGTCCAAGAGACAAGTTCTTCTGTCTTGAGTACCATCGCCGTCTGAGGATTCCTAGTGCCGTCTGGGTGTTGTTATCTGATGTCCTGTAGACACCTCTACTTGACACATTCCAACACTCCGAACTGCACTCTTTGCCCCCACAGGAATCTCCTCTGTGCGTTCTACGTCTATGCAGGGCTTGATGATTTGCTGACTACTTGATCATCTAGGCTAGAAAGCTCAGAGTCAACCTGGTCTCCTGCCTCTTCCTCCCTCTCCTTTTTGCATATTACCGGAACGCAAGAGCCTTTGTTAAACAAGACCACGAGACTGCAATAGCAAAATCACTGTGAATGACGTGAAATAAGATATGGTCCCCACACGTGCAATATCAGAACAAAAATGCTGCTTAAAATAAAAGCTGACTGCAGGCTCTCCCACTACAGGGCAGTTGCAAAATTGATTTTCAGTGTCGATAATTTTTTTATGTTTTGGTGTTGGGGACTGAACCCAGGGGCATTCTACTTCTGAGCCATACCCCAGCCCTATTTTATTATTTATTTATTTAGCGGAATTGAACCCAGGGACATTCTACCTCTGAGCTACACCCCAGCCCTATTTTTTATTCTTTATTATGAAACAAGGTCTCACTAAGTTGCAGAGGACCTTACTACATAGCTAAGGCTGGCTGCAAACCTGCGATCCTCCTGTCTCAGCCTCCCAAGTACTGGGACTACAGGCATGTGCCACCACGCCTGGCTCATAATATCATTGTTTAGGAAACCACTTTGTTGGAACTTTTTGGCTGAGAAAGGCATAGACTAGCTGTGGTAGACAGAGAGCTGAATTCCCTGTGGGAGAGAGGGAAAGGTCTTGAGTTTCTATGGGGCATCCATGTGAACGTGATGGGGCGGGCCCCGGATGGAGGGATCAGGACCTATGTGGCGGGGCCAGCAAGAAGAGCCCCAGCAGATGCCAGGAAGCCAGAACCGACAGAGAGAAAGTTCCTTTCTTCCTGGGAGGAATCCTCTGGGCCTGGGCTGCCTGTGACGGGGATGGCCCGGGAACCCGGGGGCAGGGATGTGTCAGGGTTGCCTCTACATTGTTTGCTGTGCTGTGTAGTTAGCCTTCCTGTGACTCCCATAAAAATATACTAAGCAGAACCACTCGTGCAAACAGTGTTGAAGGAAACTAAGGGTGACGGCAGTAAAACGAGGAGCAGCCCCCCATGGCACCCCTCCTCGAGGCCCGCGAGGCCGAGGGAAGCACCGAGCAGAGGAAGGGCAGCTCGGGAGTGGACCCCTTCCTCAGGGATGCCAGAAAAAAGTGACCTTTGAAAAGGCACAGGCCACTTGAGAGCCTGAGACAGGGGGATCACAAGTTCAAGGACAGCCTCGGCAACCTAGTGAGATCCTGTTTCAAAACAAAAAACCAGCCGGGCATGGTGGCGCACGCTTGTCATCCCAGTACTTGGGAGGCTGACACAGGAGGATCCAGGTTCGCGGCCAGCCTCAGCTACTTAGTGAGGCCCTCCGCAACTTCGTGAGACCCTGTTTCAAAATGAAGAATAAAAAATAGGGCTGGGGTGTAGCCCGGAGGTAGAATGGCCCTGGGTTCAATCCCCAGTACTGCAAATAAATAAATAAATAAAAATAAAAAGGGCTGGGGAGTATCTCAGCCTCGTAAGTATTGGGATTTCAGGTGTGTGACACCACGCCTGGCTAGAAAAGCACATTTTTAAAAGTAAAACTTAATGTTTGCTGATTAAGTGAATGAGTGAATGAATGAATTTGTTCAAATATTTCAAAATGAGAAACTGACAGCCAGGAGTGGAGGCGCACGCTTGTAATCCCAATACTTGGGAGGCGGAAACTGGAGGATCCGGGTTCGCAGCCAGCCTCAGCTAGGTAGTGAGGCCCTCCGCAACTTAGCGAGACCCGGTTTCAAAGTAAAGGATAAAAAATAGGGCCGGGGGTACGCCCCTGGGTTCAATCCCCGGTACCGCAAAAAAAAAAAAAAAAAAAATGAGAAACTGACAAATGAACCAACACAACTGATCAAATGGGAGAGATTGTAAAAATAAAGAAAAAATTAATCACTTCAAAATATTCAAAATCTCTAATTGGTATGTTTACTGAAAAATAAATTTGGCTAAAGGAGGAATGAGCTGCATAGATGCTAGGGAATCTAATTACTTTGTCAAGAGCAGGAATCCTGATGCAAACCAGACTGGGGCTAATTGATGAAAGACTGACCAAGAGGAGAGGACTTATATACCCTTGCAAACTTTCTTCTTTCTTTTTTTCTTTTTTTGGTGGTACTGGGGATTGAACATAGGGGTGCTCTACCACTAAGTTACCTCTCCAACCCTATTTATTTTTATTTTTAATTTTTAATTTTTTTTAAATTTTTTGATACTGGGGATTGAACCCAAGGGCATTCTACCTCCGAGCTACACCCCCAGTTTTATTTTATTTTTTTTATTTTTGAAACAGGGTCTTGCTAAGTTGCTGAGGCTAGCCTGGAACCTGTACTCCTTCTGTCTCAGCCTCCCAAGCACTGGGTGTGAGCCACCATGCCTGGCTCAAAGCTTCTTAAATTCTGCAATAAAGAGCAGCGGAAAGCCAGGCGTGGTGGCGCACGCTTGTAATCCCAGTATTTGGGAGGCTGAGACCGGAGGATCCGGGTTCGCGGCCAGCCTCAGCTACTTTGTGAGGCCTCCACAACTTCGTGAGACCCGGTTTCAAAATAAAGAATAAAAAATAGGGCTGGGGGTGTAGCCTGGAGGTAGAACACCCCTGGGTTCAATCCCCAGTACTGCAAAAAAAAAAAAAGAACAAAATAAAGAACAAAAAATAGGGCTGGGGGTGTAGCTCGGAGGTAGAACACCCCTGGGTTCAATCCCCAGTACTGCAAAAAAAAAAAAAGAACAAAATAAAG